>JAXQQM020064979.1:0-61985 GCA_034641835.2 Pinus albicaulis | reverse complement strand
TGATGATACCCTGATCGTAGATCGATCTTTGAAAATACTGTAGCACCTTTCATTTGATCAAAAAGGTCGTCAATGCGAGGCATCGGATACCTATTCTTTACCGTGGCCCGGTTCAAATCTCGATAGTCCACACACAGTCGTAATGAACCATCTTTCTTTTTGACGAAGATTACTGGAGCACCCCATGGTGAAACACTGGGTCGAATGTGCCCTACATCTAACAGTTCTTTTAGCTGTATTTGCAACTCTTGAAGTTCCGGGGCAGTCATTCGGTAAGGAGCTTTAGAAATAGGTTCCGTACCAGGTTTCAATTCAATGGTGAGGTCTAGCGCTCTCCTAGGAGGTAGTCCAGGTAGTTCTTTTGGAAAAACATCTGGAAATTCTGATAGAATCGGATATTGATCTAAGGAAGGCCCTTTTTCTTTGCTTACCTCTTGAACTGCATATACCTGACAACCTTTCCTTAAACACCGTTTCATTTGCATCGCAGAGATGAAACGCAAGGATACTTTTCTCTTAATACCTTGAATTTGGATTGTCTCACCCATATCATTTACGCAAAGTATTGTTTTCCCGGAACAATCTACCCATGTTCGATGAGATTCTAACCAATCCATTCCTATCACCAGGTCGTAAGTACCTAGGGCTGTGACATAAACTTTTAGTTTGGTCAAACAGACTCCTAGATCAACTTTGCAATCTTCCACACATAATTCTACCGATTGAAGGTCTCCTGAAGCCATTTCTACCTGTCTAAAATCGTCTTGTTTGCAGGCTGCCAACCCACATTTGTTCAATGCATAAGATGAAATAAAACTATCAGTAGCTCTAGTGTCAAACAAGATTTTGAGTTTTATTCCATTGATTGTACCTGAAGATTCCACTACCGTTGATTGATGTGCTGCTTGGTTGTTGTTGACGACAGCATGGATTCTGTGATTTCTTTGAGCATCTGATGACGGTTCTTTTCCAGTTCGCCGCGAGTTCTCCGGTTCTTTTCCTGTTCGCCGCGAGTTCTCCGAACAATCCCGTCGAAGATGGGGTCCTCCACATCCCCAACAGTCCACTCGGGTTGGTCCTCTTTCGTTTGACTGAGAAATCCCCGACCAAGAACTTTGTCCCCTGGTGCTGCTTCCTCTCCCATTCCTTCCTCGATTACCCGTTCCTCGAGACCTCCACGCACTGTTGTTTGAAGACCCGGAAGTTATTGCGTTTATGGTCCTGGGAGCTCCTGCCCCCGCTCCTCTTGGGGTAAATCTGTTACCATAAGGAGGTGGTCTCGAGTTATTTCCTCGGAAGAAATTTCGGGGAGTCTTTCCTGTAAATGCCTGCGGTATTGATTCAGCTGGCCTGAAATCCCTTTTTATCCCCAGATGTTCTTCTGCATAAGGAGCACATTCCACTGCCTCTGCCACGGTCGGTGGCTTCCACATTCTTACCATGGCTCTGATCCGAGGATTTAACCCAAATATGAAACGCTCGGCTTGGCGTTCATCCGTGTCTAAATAAGGGACATACTTCACAAGTTCCATGAACTTTGTCTCGTATTCTTCCACGGTTTTACTCCCTTGGGTTAGAGTATGGAAGGCTCCGTCTTGCTGCTCTTGAAAGAAAGGTGGCAAGTATTTCGCACGGAATCGGTCCATAAACAATTCCCAAGGAACGGTATCCGGCGTCAGATGCAACTGTTTTTCCATATTCCCCCACCAAATCAGAGCATTCCCTCTGAGTTGGAATACAGCGATCTTTGTTTTAGAAGTTGAAGAATAATCTCTTAATGCAAAGCATCGGATCATCCCTTCCAACCATGCTTCGGCATGCTCTCCACCTCGTCCTCCAGAGAATCCTCCAGAGAATTCCGGGAGTTTAATCTTTTGCAGTTCCCGTGAGATATCTTCCCTGTGGGGTTTGTCATCAAAATCTTTCGGCCGTTCTGAGTGTCTTTCCTCTGACTGACGTCGCTCCTCCTTGTTTCTGATCGACTGCGACCCTTTCAAGGTTTCCATAATGGCCTCTAATGAGCTCATCACAGTAGTGAGATCAGGCGGAGCAACAGGTGCGGACGGCGATCTTGATGGTGGTGAAGGCGATGGTGAAGGTGGAGGTGGCGGCTCTGCATTTCGCTGGCGTTGCCGCCTTTGGTACGTGTTCATCATGGTAATTTTCCTGAAATGCATAATAAATTCATGAGGAGTGGAAAAAAAAAAATTTTTTGACGGACAAAATATAATTTTCGCAAGATTAAAGCTGGCATACGGGTATAGTTCTTTTGCTATTTTACCTGCAGGCAGGTCTTACTGGTACCGAGGTCAAGGAGGGTGGCAACGCGACCTCCTTGTCCTATGCAGGGTAATGTATGCTTTACTAAATCTAGAGTGAAATGCAAGGTTTAAGACCTATTTAATCCCGACTCAACATGAATCGTCTGGTTAGGTATTTTTAAACTATTTTCGTAATTTAACTATAGGATTAAGGTATCACAATGCATACGGGATCAGAGCACACGATACTATCAATCGCTCTGTCTGATGATATGTTATATAATTGGACGTATCCACCATTTACCATGTATAACCCTGTTATATAAATCCCGATTTTTAACATATTAATTTGATGTAAGGGACAACGATTATTGATCAGATATATATGTATATACACATATTATATAAATGACGAACCTTATTTTAAATTTCAAATTAACGGCATTACTAGATATATACATATATCGTATACCTTACACGCTTTATTAAATTTCAATTTTAAAACTCATTAATCAATATATACATATATCGTATACATTACAAGCTTTATTAAATCCCAATTTAAAACTCGTCCTATATTTATATATCACATCAATGATAAACTTGAGTTTAAATTTTAATTTGAACGCAGCACACATATATATACATATAAATGGCAACTTTATTATATTTCGATTTGAAATGCCGTACATATATATATTCCAACTTTACCCAAATTTCAATTTGAAACGTATTATATATATATATGGCGAACTTTATTATATTTCGATTCGACACGTTGTACACATATATATATTCAAACTTTATCTAAATTTCAATTTTGAAACGTATTATATATATATGACAAACTTTATTACATTTCGATTTGACACGCTGTACACATATATATATATATCCAAACTTTATACAAATTTCAATTTGAAACGTATTATATATATATGGCAAACTTTATTACATTTCGATTTGACACGCTGTACATATATATATATCCAAACTTTATATAAATTTCAATTTGAAACGTATTATATATATATATATATAAATGACAAACTGGATTTAAAATTTCAATTTGAACGGAGTACATATATATTCCATATATCGTAATTTTAGTAATGTGCTCCGGTTTGTGCGGCAAAATTGAAATGAGCGGCAGTTAAAATGAGGTCCCTGGTTCAAGACCCGATCCTGCGAATTCGAAATTGAGCATGACGCGGCATAAATTATATTGTCAATGATTTTAAATTTTGTTTTCGACTATTGTGGACTCTCTTTCGGGCGATACGATGGCGGATGACACGTTGGCGGTTCGAGCCAACGACAACCGTAACTGGTGACCGAGGCACCTGGCAATCTTTCCGGCTTTATTAACACTACAGCGCATCGTTTTATTCTATTTTTAACTGCCACGGTCATGGTTCTTCATGGCCGCGGATACAAACCCACGTTTATAGATAGGCTGGTTTTCTCCCACAGATAGACTGTTATCCACACCTCTGGAATATTCCGGTTCAGAATATAGCGATAAACTTATTCTTTTCTGAAATTGTCCAGAGGTATTCTCAGTTGAGTTCATGCGAACCTATGCTATTTTGTTGGATACCCTGATATCATTTAAAGTTTGTCTATACCAGCATTGACATCTGTGGTTGAAAACCTATCTTTAATTATGTAGTTAATTTCTAATAAATTTCTCACGGAGAGCACAATCTGATCTGCCACTGAGAATGCTACTGCCATGCTTTTAGTGTCTTTAAATTATAGATGATGGAGGTTATAGGTCCCTTACGGCAAAATTGAGTGCCCAGGGTGAAGTTATCCAGGATTTGCATATGGAACCATAGCATACCTCATGTCGTCTCTGTCAGGGAAGAAAATTCCAGGTTTTTAGGCCCTAAATATATGGCTTTTGGTCAGCACCCCGCACAATTGGCTATTTTATTACATTAATATACTTTAGTTTTTCAGATATTCTTACTACTTGTTATGCCAGGTAATGATTCGACTGAGTCCAGATGTATTGAATCTGGAAGATGGTTTTAACAGATGTGAGCTTCTCGGTGACTCAGTAAAGATCATTGGGCTCGATTTACGGCTCTCGCGGCGCCACACGTTCGACAGATCATTTGTATTGAATCTGGAAGATGGCATAGGCACTCATTTTACTAGCTATGCCCTATCTTCTATATCTACTCTAAGCTTTGTGCTTAGGCTACTTTAAAGTCTAATACTTTTCAGCTTTTCCTCTGTTTTGATTATCTTCATCATGATGTTATTGATATATTTCCGTTGCTTTAGGACAATGCCTCCTTTTTGAGCAAGGTTGTCCAAGTCCTTTATGTTATTTTTCTCTGTTTCTGACAATTTCCTAGGGGTTACGTAGTTTGTTGTGTTTAGACATGCAATCAAAGACATTGAATTTATGTCTTTTGATAGGTAAATTGAGGAACCATAAGATGATCTATATATTGCTATTAGTAAATCTAAGATTTTCATTTACAGAAATAAGGGAGAACAGAGGCAGCCGCAGTAACGTTTCGTTACATTACATACAACAGCTCTTTCTTAAACTTCAAACATTAAATTTCTTTTCTCCTTTTCTGGAAGTAAAGAATAAAATTGCACCCCTTTATATATTACTGTAATCTTAACATTTCTAATTTCTGATATAAATAGTGTTTTCAGGAGACACCGTTGTCACTGCTGCTGACGAAAAATGCATCACTGGTCTCTTGATAAATAGGGATCGTACTAATCAATCCTTTGCATCTTTGGTTGACAGGCTACACTATATGCCTTTTGTTTTCCCTTTAATTTCATTTTATCGTAGATGTTTTGACCAATGACTTCATGATACATTTTCACCAGAATGTGCCATATTTTGAGTTCGAAGATGTCCGTAAGCTTGCAGCGGAGCTTACTGGTCGACTTCATCCCCTGGTAAGGATATCAATAATAATTTATATGTTAAATCACCTTCAATCGTATTTGAAGTATACTGATTTAGTAATTAGTTTTAGCTTGTACATGGTTGAGTTCATGGTATACTTCATAGCAATCACTTGGCAGAAATTTCTCAAAAGATATGTCTAATTTGGATAAAATTTGATTTTTGAAACTTCAGCGGTTACTTAGAAAATATACCTTGTAATATTAATTAATCTGCTTCTGGGTGCATAATGATCACTGTTGAGTTTATAGAAAATTAATTTTCATTGGCAATAACCTGTCATTTAGAGTCCTCTTGGATCCAAAGTGGCTATAAGAGTTTCTGGTAGGACTCCAAAGAATTCTTTCTGCAGGTTAAGATGGTAAAGCTGAAGGATGGCAGGGAACTAGAGGCAGATATGCTGTTGGATGATATTTGTGACCAGGTAATACAGTGCAGCCTTAATTTGGGACAACCAGAGACTGGATGGTACCAGCAGTAGCCTATAAATACGTTTTCAATGAGCCAATAAGGTCGTGAGAGGGTTTGAATCTTCCTCTGATACCAAATGTAATGCTCCATATGTGATGCTCCAAACGCAGACTTTTAATTTTTTTTGCATACAAATCATTTAAAAGCAGTGATGTATTTGCATGATTTGTAAAGTTTAATACATAGAGAATTAAATGCAGCAAATTTTATACAGCAGTAATGTATATAATGAAATCAGCAGTGAAATTTTTAATGGAGAAACAGCCAAATACATAAGAAAATACCTGTACACAGTTGATGGTTTTGATGATGGCTCACCTCCGGTGATGCAGATGCTGTGGATAGACAAACAGTGTCCCGAAACAACCAAGTCCTCCCAGCCAATCCGGGAATAATTCCCAGACCCAGAGGATGTCTCCTCTGCCCCCGTGCCCAGATATCCAAGAAGAACAGAGACTCCCAGCAGTTCAATCTCACAATATTTCAGTATTTCAGCAGAATTCCATTCCCTCGAAACCTCCACATTACCTCCCTTAAATAAGTTTCATCCACCGCCTCCAACTTCCGAGATCTTTTTTTTTTTCATTAATGGGGATATTATTTGTATTTATGGTGCTGTACTTTTTATTTAATTGAGATAGAAATATATTTTAAACAATCCTCCCCACCGCCTCAAACCTCCCGAGGCCTTATCCACCTTAAGTTCATATTAAATGATGGGTGATCCACATTAAGATGAGTACGACTATAGAACTATGAAGGTGGAATTATATCACTATTTTATTTATAGAGCTTGGGCTTTATCTTAAGTTCCCTTTAATATTAATTTATTTATTTTTATATATATATTTTTGCACACTTATTTTAACTTTAAGGGTTAACTTTATTATAACATTTCTTTTATTACCTCCTTTCATAAAATCTATACTTAGATGATCGTAATATATATACATATATAGATCTGAAATCTTAATATTAAGTCCCCAATCTTTGTAAGCTTGATATTAGGTGGGCGTACTAGCGCGATGTGGACGGTATAGGCAGGTGTAGCTATCAAATGCCTATATCGTTCACATGCTAATATTGTTTTTGGGTATAACGGGGAAATGGGTCGTTACAATTTCTAGCTTTGAGCATGCTAACGAACTTATCATACATGTCCTTAGACGTGTCCGGCTGGAGATATAAGCAACCAAGTGCTTGTGTAGAATCCATGATGATCTTCTTCATCTTGACTTTCTCTTTCTTACTGTTTATTTGTCTTGAGAGCTGGCAGAGCGATGCATTTGATGGAGGCTCATTGATCTTTCCCTGCCACATAGTCCATAACATCTTGTTCTTCCAATGTCGAGATCAAGGACATTTTCCAAGCATGATAATGAGACTTATTAATCGGCTTGTCATCAAGTGAAGTATGATGAAGTCATTTATCCAGTCCTTGTCTTTTCCAACTTCGATGATTTCTCTTCTTACTCTTGCTTAGGTTGTCTTTACCTTAGCTGATACCATGTTATTTTTAGTTAACTATGAGTATGTTCTATGCTTAAGCCAGTTTACTTCAATCTTCTTATTAGCCCAATTCAAATTCGGATTTGCAATCGCATAATCATTAGTAATCTTTGATAGAACATAAAATAAATTGAGAGAAATGTCTTTTACAACCGATCAACAAGATGCCTAGCCTGACAAGACTTTCTTGAGGTCAGCTAACCTTGACTCCAATCAAGTTCTATCGACATAGTCAAATTTGGCCTTCCATCAATGTCACACCACATTAAATCCAGGTGCACAAAAAAGTCAATACAAAAGTCAAAATTATGCGGTCAAACCCACGACCAACACCGCGGGGTCAATGTGCGACCAGCATTTTGCCCGGTCAAAGTGCCGTTTGACCTCGATTTCTATCCTCGGTAGGCCTTCTAGGTGGTTTTTGCCTCAATCGCAATCAAGCAGTGGGAGTTGACCTAAGTCAACGCTGTTCAGCATGCTTGCCAAAAAAGCCTAAAGAGCAGTCTGAAATTGTAGCTTCTGTTCCACATGTGGAGGAAGAAAATCTCTAAGGTTGTATGAACCAATCGGAAATGAGAGAGATGTGTGAGATGAGTGAATGATAAAATGAGCATCATGCTCTCTTTTTTATAATATCCATGGTTGTAGGTGTGTGACACAACTTTTTGGGAACTGTGAGCCTACATTACAATTTTGAAGACCTTGACAATTTGCGATGTGGAAAAAGAAATTCAAAATATAATACGCTCATCCAAACAGATGATCTTTAGATCAATCTTGCACCTCTCCGAAAAATGTATCCAACAAATATCATCTCCATCATATGAGCGATTGCAACATGGAGTTTGGCCCTAGTTACTTAGAATTTAACACTAAAGAATACAAATATGTTCAAGGGCATTGTATTGATGATGATGAACATGATAAGAGCGACAAGCGAAACTAGAAAACCAACGTTATCACATCATCAAAGTAGTGATTTAAGCAATCAACATGTTTTGCAATCAAAGTTTCTTCCAAGAGGTGTTGATGATCGATATCTAGTTTTTTAAATGGGCATGACAACGTAAAAGGACCCCTCCCCCAATCTCAATGTACATTTGGATATCCACACTTAACAGATATACGATGATATAAGTGCGATCGACACACTGACTTTGGCAAAGTGTGTACACCTCATTCATAACCATTTACAACCTTCATCTCTTTGAGTAGTTACGATCAACATTTCAAGTTATGTGGCTTAGGATCTACGGAGGACCAACCTTGTCAAGTTTGCTTTATGTTGTAATGTAGTACCCCACACATGATTACCAAGTTGGCCAATTGGCCCATCGAACATTCAACCATTCGATTTGGTTCGCGTAATAATTTGGTAATTCAAATTCGATTAGGAAATTTTGTTAACCAGAAATTTTATAATAAAAACATACGAGTAACTTCTATAATAAAAGAAACTTATAGAAAGCATTAAACTCCATGTTAAAAAAATGTGAGTTGTGAAAAAACGGTGACTTCAATATTAAAGTATGAGAAAGGTAAGTTTTTAGTTATAATGAGTGAATTCCATAACAAGTATAATGAGAGAATTGTAAGTTCTATTTTTTAAAAATTGCAACAAAACTATTTTCCTTTGTTTAATTTTTTTGGCAGCCTTCCACAAAAGTTGAAATGTGGAATGGTACGTTCATACGTTGGAACACTTCCAAATTTGTTTTACTCAACAAAGAATTCAGTCAATAGTAACAAAAAAATTTGATCATTTGTTCCTCATTATTTCTAGCATAGTTTTAAAAATCAAGTCGGACCGGCTCGAGTGGTGAGGAGCCAGCCAAGCGAAACTGCCGAAGCCATTTCCGATAGAAAAGCGGGTCAGAAAGCTAGATTTGTGACCGAGCAGCCGGGCCAATCACCGACTCTGTGATTGGGTCACAAAGCCGGTCGCTCGAGCCGAGCCGGGCCTACGCCGTGAGCCAATCCAAATTAGGCCCGCCGAACCCTTTGCCTCCAAAATCGGACTTCAAATTAGTTTTCTTCTGGCCATTGGGGTTTTATGCGGCCTTCTAACCCCTCTCTATCCTATTAAAGCTACCCAACCCCTCTCATTTCCTCACATCTATCTCATTGCATTTGAGTGAGCATTTGTGAAGAGCAGCAATGAAGAAGTTGTGGAGTTGGTTTTTGGGCGACTTTGAGTCTTTTGGGCAATATTTGGGCGGCTGAGTGAAGAGTTTCGAGCTTTGGAGTAGCATTGAGAGTTGGTTTGTTGGGGTGCATTGAAGATATAGCCTAGCGGTATTTTATTTTTCCCTTCTAAAATACATGCTTTGCTTGTTTTATGCAAATACGAAAATGGAAAACATAGTTTTTTGTGAAAAAGAGAGCAGACATATTTTTTCATTGTTTTCATTTTCAGATTTAAATCTTTCCTTTCCAAGTCAAAAACTCGGTCCAAAATGGCCTAGAATGAAAGGAACGTTGCTTGGGTATATGCTAAAATAGTTGATGATCAAATGCATTGCAAATTTTGTAAGGAAAAATTAAGGGGGTGAGAGGGAGCATTCATAAGATGCTACATTTGGTTGGTCTTAGAGGCCAAATTACTCCATGTGGAGAGAAACACCAATAGAAGAAATTGGGGAAATTAGGAAGGGAGTTGAGAGATCAATTTCCAAAAGATTGAGAAAGACAAAGCGGAAAAAAAGAAATAGAGGCTGAAATTGGGAGGAAGAAATATACAACACATGATGGCTGCCAACCCAACTTTTGATTACGAGGTTCACTATCTATCCCTTGCCTTTGATGCATCGGAGCCCTTTCGCTGTTCCTCCCCTCTGTAGGAGCCTATTTAAAAGGTAAGGACACAATGAGAAATAAGGGTACTTTCAAAAAAAAATTCTTTCCCCTCTTCTCCCTTTGATAGTGCACATGGTCCTAGTCCTACAAGTACAAGTCAAGTCCTAAAATTATGTTTTTTATAGAAAAATAATATTTAGTATTTTTACAGGGCAAGTCATTGAAACCGAACAGTAGAGACCGATCTGAGTCGAATCAAGATGAAACCGACCCTCGAGCGTTTGGGAACAGAGTCCGAGTTTTAAAACACTAATTTCTGAAGCATCTTAGATGGAGGGTCTATAACATCTTATGCGGAGAGGTTAATGTTGAAGTTAATATTGAAGATAGAACATATGTGGGGAAAGATTTAATGAATTTTCTTTGAAGTTTCGAATATAGTATTGTTTATTTGAATTTTTTTGAATTTGGAAAAAATAATATGTTTAAGTATTTAAAATTATATTCTCGATTTTTTCGTATTGGATTTTGCACATTCAATTTTTCTTTATTGTCCTTGAATCCAAATTCAAATTCGGATTTGGTATCGGCCTCATCTCATCCTTTTGTTCACAATAATGTGTACTTTTTCCCAAGACCTCTACCTTTAATTACATTTCTTGACACTTGAAAGATAAATTTCTAGGTGACTTCAATAGTTTGAACTTTGGAAAGAACTAAACAAGGCCCCATCCATTACCTTATTAGAAAAGGACAAATTCTAGCCTTTTGAGCTAAATCTTGTGCGAGAAAATAGTGACCAATAAAACTATGAAAAGAAGCAATGCTAATAAAGTGCTAAGAAAAAAAAAGGAAGAAAATGAGCAAAATTATTGTACAATACACCAATAGATTTACCCTAGAATTAAACAGAAAGCTGAAAAACTTGAGACCTATTTTCCTCTTTTTCATTGTATTAATGAAACATTTCTTGATATTTAGGTATTCTAAAACATCAACCAATCTAATCCACCAATCAGGATTAGAATACAATTTGTAAAAACCATGGGCTGAAAACATGATTAGATTACAAGAAGAATAAAACCCTAAGCTCATTGATCGTGTCGGGATGCATAGTCTACTTGCAAAGAATGCAACACATATCCCTTGTGGTTTAGTCTAATTATTGCTTATGGGAAGAATCTTTTGGAACTTGGTGAAGCTAATGGTCAGATTATCCTTAACGTGGCCACATGTTTGTGTAATTCATCTACAGATTTACCATGACTATAAATAGATAATGGTCAAATGATTCTTGACAATACATATTTCCGTAACATATTGCCTTCATAAATGCAGTGCAAGGTGGTGGATTATGTTATACCATCTCCTTTTTATACCTGCCATCCCTTACTTCTCAATCTCCCAACACAAACCCCTCAATCTCTAAACACCTGCTCTCCACATTTCAACACCATCTTGCAACTACTTCCCAGATGTTCTACACACTTGCCACTACTTCCCTGACAGCTGACTTCCTCCTAGAATCAGCTCGGGAGTTCACTGTATGCCATTCTCCAACCACAGCTCACTGGTGTGACCTCCTCCTCCATGAGATTATGTGATCCATTCTCCTTAGTGCAACTTTTATTGCATTCCGCAAAGTACAAGATCCAGGGTCAAAAAAAAGGATTTTAATATCTAAGGATATGATGGATACAGATAAAATTAATCTCTGTCTCATATAGATGTATCATGGTGTAATTCATATATACAAACTATAATTAAAGAACATGTTCTTGTTCCCATTTTCTGTACTTATCAGATAACAAATTGTTTTAACCCAAATTGATATTTTTGCATATATGCATTTAACATAGAAACTCATAAGACAGCTAGACGGTTGACCTCAAATTTATAGGGGACAGCACAATAATTCTCGACATTATAATTTAGATTAAATTCTCTCTCTCTCTCTCTCTCTCTCTCTACCTTCGGAAATCAGAAATCTATTAAATTCGTAACAACTTCCGCTTGGGATGATTGACCTCAAATCCACCAAAGGGGACAACACAGTAATTTCTAATATCATAATTTAGACTCTAGAATAAATTCTCTCTCTCTCTCTCTCTCTCTCTCTCTCTCTCTCACACACACACACACACATCAGAAAGCTATTAAATTTGTAACAACTTCCACATGAGATGATTGACCTCAAATCCATAGGGGGAAACACAATAATTTCTAATATCATAATTTAGAGTAAATTCTCTCTCTCTCTCTCTCTCTCTCTCTCTCTCACACACACACACACACACACAGAAAGCTATTAAATTTGTATCAACTTCCACATGACAATCTCGGCTCTTAAATTTGCATGCACAAAATATAAAAAGCTCAGAAATCTATTAAATTTGTATCAACTTCCACATGATAATCTTGGCTCTTAAATTTACATACAAAACAAATAATCTCTCTATCATGGTAATTTCAAACAAAATATGTTATTAAATGAGACACTAGGGAAAAAAATTTCTTAAGAACATTATCAAATTAGCCATTACCAATGGAGTCTCTCCGTCACCAGAGTCCCAGCAAGGACATGCCCAGATATTAGTAGAAGCCAATGAAGCTCCTCAGAATAGAGGTAGGATGGCCTCGTATACCTGCTCTGCAAGTATTGGAAACAAACTATGAGGCAATTCAAACTAAGAAAATAGAGCAAAAAACCAAGTATAAAAAATGAAATTAATAGAAAAAAGTTTACTGACATAGTTCAGAGTAGAGAATGCAAATTCTTCCTATTAAGAAAAAGGTAAAAATTAGCATCCCTCAAAAGGGGATTTCATAAAGAAAGCACACAATCAATGTATCATCTAAGGTAGGACATAGATTAAAATATAACTTCACACACACACACACACACACACATATATATATAATGAATTGACTCAGGAAACAAGAAATGGAGAATGAAAAAAAAAAAACTGAGGATGAAAAAAAAAAAACTGAGGAAAGAAAGCAATTGTGTAAAAAGTTACATGTAAAACCTAAGTCACATGAGGACATGTTATGAGTATACGACATGTGACACAACTACCCCCCAAAACATGACATGAATGAGCATGCTTTATATTATATATTAAAAATTATAACAAATTAGTGAATTACACAAAAAAGTGAAATATAAAAAATTTACATGATGATACAAATTCAATCATACAACTAATGCATATAACCAAAATAGCACTAAGTGCAATCCATCTACGAACCAAAAAATACATCAACAAAGAGGCCTAAATGGCACCGTAAGTCACTTGCTACTATTCACAAGACGCATCCCTAAGGAGGTGCACACACCTTACACTTCCCATACTGCCTAGGACGGGTGGATACCTAGGGGAAATGTTTCCCCATATCCCCCCTTTGGGGAGACATGGGGAGACGCAAGGGGAAACATCTCCAAGGGGGTGCGGGACGTGTTTCCCCAAAAGGGGTGCTTACGGCATCCTCCTTCGGGGAAATGGCTATGCATCTCCCCATAATTTTTGCTTGAAAAAATATAATTTATGAGTGGGGGAAACTTAATATTCAACCCTAGGACCCTACTAATGCTATGTAATTAATGGTAATGTTAAATTCTTGAAGTAAAATTGGTGTTCTCCTTTATCTTTCATTTTCATCCTTTTAGTTAAATTTTTAACATTACCATTAATTGACTTTCAAGATGATCGAAAGTGATTAGAGCCTCATTGGATTTCATATGGAGAAAGTGAAGATTTTAGATCCCACTCAAAATCCATCGAACTTCACGAGTTTTCGGGATTGGGGGGATTGCAATGTTTCCATTGGATTATATCATGCATAAGGGCACGGAACTAGCATTTAATCAAGAGCACCAAGCCTAGAAACACCACTTTTGAGGGGGTGCATCCCCTTCACTTTATTAAATGTATAAAATATAAATAAAGAAATAAAAAAGTGTCAAAAAAATTAAAATTAAAACTAAAAAGAAAAATACATAACAAATATCAAAACCTAAACCTAATTTTCAATCCCTAACTCACTCATTTGACTTACCAAGCTTACCTCCACTTGGCTTACCCACGAGCGCTATTTGACTTACCAATTAATTCAAAATTGTTGTCTCTCCTCACATATTTGCAATCTTTCAATGTTCATTGTCCATTTATAATTTTTAATTTTAACTTTCAAGTCTTGACTCTAGATATCGATGACCTTAGATTGATTCTTTGACTCAACACTCTTTAGTAATTTTTGAATTTGAAGCTATATCAATTTACTATTCCAATCTTGAGATTTCAATATCTACTATAGTCAATTTTACGTAGTACTAATGAGATTCTAGAATGATGAATGATGAATGACGAATTTAAATTTTAAATTAATTTAGAATCTAGAATGATGAATGATGAATGCGATTTTTAAATCAATTTAGATTTAAAATGATGAATAATGAATCATGAATATGGATCAATGTATTTCAATATTTAATTCAATTATGTATGGATCAATGTATTTATGCTTTTAATATTGAATATGAATTTGAATTATATATCATATATTATAATATTATTATTATATGTCTATATACACAACATCCCCACTGTCCCCCCTAAATTTCCTAAAATTTGAGGTACTCCCACCCATCACCCTAACCATCTCCCCCCACCCACGACCCCGAGTAAAATTTGGGTCTTCTTGGAACATAGTTAAATAAGATGAAAAAAACTTAACATGTCAAAATGAGATTTTATATGAGTGATGGGTACATTTTTACCAGGGGTCATGATAGAAGAGTTCACAATCATTGCCACCATATAGAGGGCTTGGTGCTCTTGATTAAATACTAGTTTCATATCCTCATGCATGACGGAATCGAAGGAAATATTGCAATTCCCCAAATCCTAAAAATCATGTAAATGGTTAAGTACGCAAGATTTTGAGTGGGATCTAAAAATTCTACTTTCTCCATATGAAATCCAATGAAATTAGAACCACTCTCAAACATCCTAAAACAATTAATGATGATGTTAAAATTTTAATTAAAGGATGAAAATTCCATCATTTTACTTTAAATTTAATATTACCACTAATTACATAACACTAGCAAGGCACAGACAAATCCACTACCCAATACTTGGAATCCCTTCCAAACATTGCTTAATAGCCCCTAGCTACTCCAAAACCTTTGAGGTCCAACCCTATGACCGAGTTTCATGAGAGTAAGTCAAAAAATCTGTTTAAAATGTTTTCCCTAGATATGTGTCCAAATTTCTGAACCTTGATAGGGGCTCATATCCAACATCGGTCAACCTCATGTCTGTTCAATCAAGCCCATGTACACATGTTATGTTCAACATGTAAAATATGTGACACGAGGAGTTGGGGGTGAGGACATATCATGTTAGTAAAAAACTATAATGCCTACTTAGCCTTAGCTAAGATGAATATTCAATTTTGTTTTAATTTTTTTGTTTTATGAATAAATGAATAAAGGAGGACATGTAAAACTCCTCAAAAATTTGAATAAATCAATGCCCATATGAACAAAGACAAATCGAGGACCATGTAAATAATCACTTGCGGGTGTGAAAGTTTGAGCTAAAAATTTGGATCAAGCTTCACCAAATCAACGGCATTGTCTAGGTTCATTGCATCTCCAAAAGGGACGGCGCGGTTCTAGAAGGGAAGCCTCTCATGTGAAAAGGGCTAACTCATCAAGATGGTTTAGGGTTTGCAAGAGCTTTCTCATCTTATAAAGGAGGAGGGCAGCAAGAAGGTTGTTGATTGATCATGTTGCAATTATTTGTACGCTTGAACAAATACCATTCTCTGTTATTGAGTAGGAAGTTGTATACGGAATTCCTATCTGGGGATTTCCTCTTCACTGGGATTCAAGGAGGAAGTTCTTGAATTGAACCCTTTATCAGACCGGCGCCAAGCTCCTTCTTACATTACGAGCGGCCTCATCTGGTGAGTTGTCTTGTGGCTGCGGCAAGTGGGAGTCTAGATCTGCGGAGATCTAGTGTATTTACATAGGGCCTCTTCTCATGGAAGGTGTTCTTTAATCTCCTAAAAAGGTGTCTCTACTTCTTGTACTTGAATCTGCAATTTTACGGTAGTTTTCTATGTCATTTTGAGCTACGAGCGTTGTCCCATTGAGTAAACTACGTTATTGCAGCTGTGAGGGTCTACATGGTGTCTTGCTCATCGTTTGATCGAAGTCTCTTGTCTTGGTCTTTGCCTCCCCACTTGGTGATGCATGGATTAGCTTGTACAGTCTATGTTACTTCGAATGCGATCCATTGTAATGAAATGTTATATTCGAAAATTCAACTGAGTTTCAGTTGCATCTTGTTTCTCAAATCTACTCTTATTTACTTCACATGCTTTTGTCAAAATTCCAAGTGGATCTTGAAGAAGAAAACTATAGTTTCAGTTACGTATAGATGCGATGTTCATCCACGGATTTGTCCCATAGATCGAGTTGTAACTTCAGTGCTGACTCCTCAAAAATAACGTTGTTGAAGAATTTACCTGCAAATATACTTGTGTTCACTCTCTTTTACGAAGACTTATTCTTTGTATTGGCTCATGCATTCTCTTTGTATAATGAAAGGGCTTTATCATAATGCTGATTTGTAACGTAAGACTGAAATATAAGTCTCCTTGTGATCTCCTGCGAACATCTTGCTAAAAGCATGCAATTCACAGACGATTGCTTGCATTTTGTTGCGGCCTTCCTTTTTAGATTGCTTTTTAGCTAGTCAAAGTTTTAGGAGATACTTGTTTAATAGTCTAAGCTTGATTTTGTTTCTAATAAAATTCCATATATAAATTTTATACGACGCATAAATGAGGGGAACCAAGCCACAGTCTACGTTATTTGTGCACAATTTTACTTGTCCTCAGTGAGTGTTTCTCTTGAGCACCTTGTTGAAATTAATGAAAAAGGAATGGTATGGTTGTATCGAGCTCACTCTTGGCACATTTTAGTAGCACCCATTAAACCACCGATCCTTATTTGCATTAGAAGAAGAGGATCCTCCCGAGAGGGAGAGGGTACCAAAATAGAAGTCATAGAAAGTATGACACCATGGTGATCTTGATAAGGGTCAGAAACCGAGGAAAACCCTAAGTACGTGAATGATAAGGATAAGGAAGCGAGAGGAGTTTGCAAAAACTCTCTTGAAGAAATTTATGCAAGATCTATCCAAGGAGATAAAAGAGATGAGGGTGGATAGAATGAGGGAATCCCTTGGGAGGTCCATGAAGGAGAAAGTTCGACATGTCTCATTTGGGGCGGGTCAACCTGCGGAGCTTTACAAGCTCCACAAGCCTCACAACGCTCTACTATGCCTACCTTCTTGGTGTAGAGAATGAAGAGCTACTTTGCAAGAGCCAACCTCCCTAGAAGGGTACTTTGTAGCTGAATATGACTCACCAAGTTAGAATTCAGGATAACTTGAGCTTCAGAGACTTTCGCCATCTCAAGGGCCAGAAGGGGCAAACGACGATCTGAGAGATGGTGGTTTCTTCCGGGGAGACACCTATACATGGACGGAGTTCTTTTTACCTGAAGTTCGATGGAACATCCTCTTGTTACGCAAAGCATGGGTGGAAAAGTTGGACATCCATTTCCGGTTGAATAAAAGTGCCGAACTGAAGCCATCAAGATTGTTGTCTTGCATTTTGAGGGTGAAGCCCACAACTAGTGGTTTCATGGACTATCTACATTGGGACACGGCAATGTGTCTACATATGTTGAGTTCACTAGGAGACTAGTGGAGAGATTTGATCGGAAAGATCCAAAACCCTTTATAAGCTTAGCAAAATTTGAAGCGGACGAGGAGATGCGAGAGGCCTATATCTGCGGAATTCTGAGGTTGTCAACAATTATCTGATCTGTAGATGGCAAGGAGAGTCTGCATGTTCATTAATAGCCTAGAGGAACCTTTGCATCGGGTTGGTTAAGTCTACCAAGCCCATCACTTTGCATGATACCATTGAAGAAATAAGATCTCCAAGATGCTAAGAGCAAAGGCAACGTTCCAAAGCAAAGCCCCTCACTCTTCTAAGGGGAAAAAAGAAGGTAAAGCTACTCCACTCAAGGAGAGCTCTTGAAGAGCTCTCTTGACCTTGATCTCCAAAGGGAGTTGAGGAAAAAAGAGATTGTGTTTCACTTGTCGAGAGCCATGATGCAGGACATAGATGTCTTTCTTTGAAGGGCACACTATATAGAAGTCTTCTCGAGATTTTGAGGAGGAGGAATATGGGAATGAAGGACCTAGGAGAGTCCTGACCATGGTGATGATGAGGAGGAATCAATCACCATCCGAAGGTGAAGAGGAGCCTTTGCTCCAACAAGTAGGACACTTGCTTCTTTGAAGGTATACAATGCTTGACCTAAGTACAAGTTGGTCTTAGGCAGTATCTATTTTGATTGGCAATTGACCTTGACTTTATTGATGCTCACCTTGTACAAGGAGAGGATCACCCAATCCTTTTGATGGGTTCTTTGTTTGGTCCAGGGAATAGAACTATCAGGTGTACATAATATGTTCCATCATTTTTACGTCACTATGGGGTCCTACACCTTGGTGGATCACTTCTTTGTAGTTGACATACCCGGTACCAATATCATCTTGGGTGTCCATTCGTTTGGTCACAGCAAGGAAGGTCACCTTTGATTAGAAGGCCTTGCGGATAGGTGGGTGGACTTGAAGAGTAGGGGAAGCAATAATTCCAAAACATACACACACTTATCTTGCACAAGTGTTTTTCCACAGAAACAATGAGAGATGGATTTGCCTTGATCAGAAGCAAGGATCTCAGTTCCTTCTCTCATGTTTATGAAGATGTTGCAAAGGAACATTCCTACCTCATGGCAAGCCACTTGGAATGCCATTAGATTATGATCATGTGGGGAAGCCTCACAAAGTCTTTGGAGCAATGGAAGAAAGCCATAGCGGCGCGGGAGGAAGGAGAAAGGGAGGATGAGCCTCCCGACAAACCATTCGCATGCATAATGTCGAAGACAATCAACAACAAGGCGAAGCACCACCATAGATGTATCGAGCGGTGTTGTCCTTGTTGAGTTGTGTGGATCCATATTGGAGATCTCAACTCCTGGTGGAGTACTCTGAAGATCTTCACATAGGATGATATTAGATGGCATGAAACGAGAGGAGGCTATGTGGTCATGAAGGGGTCATACATCATCTTAGTAAAGTATTCTTCATCTCAAGCCTCCAAGCTTAAGCAAGAGATGCTACAAGAAACACACAAAAGAGTTCCTTTCCGGCTATATCGATGACAAAGAACTACTCCCTAATCATGAGGAGTTTGATTGGGAGGTATGAAGGAAGAACTACATCGGCACTATGGGTCAGGGAAGGGAACCCTTGACAACGACAAGAGTGCAATAGTTATGGGGAGATAGAACATTAAAGGACTCTATGGGGGAACATTCAAGCCATCTCTTCCTTCTTAAAAAGAGGAGAAATGCCCATGTAACTCCATGTGTGTGGGAGACTTGAATGGTAAAGAATTTGATCTTATGAATCATGTTTATTTTCTCATTTGACATATTCTCTTACATATGTATGCAAGCCATGAAACCCTACTAAGGAGTGATAATACATGCGGATCTCATGGCATTGATGGACCAATAAAAATTCTAAATCTGGCCACTCCTTGAGATGCAAAGGGAGATTCTCTATGCGCAGTTGCTTCCCAGGCACACTAGCAGGTATCCTCAGCCATGTCCGTGGCCCATGTAAAGATGTGGTGGGAGTACCACTTACCACACTCGAGATCTACTCACAGACAAGGAGTGCATTGCGTTGGTATCTTATGTGGGATTGTGACCCACCTCCTCAAGTGCAAATTCAGTTTGCATATATGTACTTCCTTTCCCCTTACGATGATATATTGGTATTGTTTATGGGTTGTATAGGCAAAAGTGACTGAATGTATATACTTGCCACATGGGATGGAACCTTATCTTGTACTTCATGATACATGTTTTAGATGAAGCATTGCTTCACCCATGTTTATTTCTATTGAGTTTTACACTCCTAAAGGGATGGACTATGCCCCTATCATGTTAGCATTAGGAGGAGCAAATTTTGATGTATTGGCTTGATGAGCACTTGGTCCATAATGAAAACTTGATCCTTGATGGTGCCCTCGATGGAGAAAAGGGGAAGAACTCTGACTCCTACCCATCGGTTGCTTGAGGACAAGCAACATTTTGGAGGGAGGGGCCCAGCAATGTTCCTACTTAGCCTTCAGAAGACATTCAATTTTGTTTTAATTTATTTCATGAATAAATGAATAAAGGAGGACATGTAAAAAACTCCTCAAAAGTCTGAATAAATCAATGCCCATGTGAACAAATACAAATCGGGGCCATACTAAATAATCACTTGCGAGTGTGAAAGGAGTTTGAGCTAAAGGCGGGTCAGCCTTGACCAAATCAACATTGTCTGGAAATTCATTACATCTCCAAAGGGACGATGCAGTTCTAGAGGAGCCTCTCATGTGAAAAGCGCTAACTCATCAAAGTGTTTAGGATTTTCAAAACTTCTCATCTTATAAAAGGAGAGGAGGCGGCAAGAGAAAGTTGTTGATTGATCATGTTACGTGTTGTACGCAGACAGCCTGCATTCTACGATTGTTTCTTTGGAGGATTGTATCACAAATTCCCTGTCTGGGGTCACCACTTCCTTTGAGGATTCAAGGAAAGTTTGTTGAATTGAACCACTATCAGGCCAAGGGCCAAGCTCCTTCTTACATTACGAAGTATTGCTCATCTTGAGGTTGAGCGTACGGCAGTACGGCAAGTAGAGGTCGAATCCTTGAGATCCTAGTGTATTTTTGGGTACTCTTCTCATGGAAGTTGTTCTTTAACCTTGAAAGAGTGTCTATACTTCTTGGCCACTTGGTCTGCCAGTTTATAGTAGTTTTACGTGTCATTTGAGCTACAACGGCGCTCCCCGGTAGAGTAAGCCTAGTAGTTATTTTTGCATAGAGTTTACACAATTGTCTTGCTCATAGTTTAGATCGGAGATCTTGTCTTGGAGCTTTGCCTCCCACTTGGTGATCCATGGATTGACTTCTTTGATTTATGTTCTGTTCGGATCTCATCCATTGTAATGAAATGTTATATTTAGAAATTTAAATGATTTCCCGGATACGCATCTTGTTTCTCAAATCACTCTTATTCATGCATACTTTTGTCAAAATTCCAAGTGGATCTTGAAGAAAAACTATGGTTTCCCGGATACGTACGGATACGATGTTTCATCCTGATTTGTCCTAGATCGAGTTGTAACTTCTAGGCTATGCAGAAGCTCCTCAAAAATACTTGTGTTGAAGCGGTTTTGCAAATATACTTCTTGCTCTCTTTTGAAGACTTATTCTTTGTATTGGCTCATGCATTCTATTTTGTATAATGAAAGGGCTTTATCATAATGTTGATTTCTTCATGTTGAAATATAAGTCCTTGTTGATCTCCTCTGAACATACTGCTATTGCACTTAATTCCTAAAGCGAGTGCTTGCATTTTCTTTGTGCTTCTCTTTGGGTGCTTTTTAGCTAGTCAAGTTTTGGAGATACGTTTAAATAGTCTAAACTTATTTGTTTTCGATGAAATTCCATATATAAGTCTCTATCTGACATAAATAGAGGCCGAGCCACCGTCTGGTATTTGTGCACGATTTCTTATATAGCATTTTCTCTTGAGCACCTTGTTGAAATTCTGAAAGAATATTACAAAAACTAATAAATGTACTAATTAGGAACCTCACCAAATAATCAAGAATGTTATTTGAACAAGGACATTATAATGCACTTATTCAACATTTTCACCACTACATCATAGGGATAAATAATCTAATGTAATGCAATGTCAAGCACCTTGTATCTCTCATCAAGTTAAAAATGAACTTGTTTAATTGCACTGTTATGAATGCTTTCAAAAGAACCTTGCATTGCAAACATGGCAACCTCAGTTCTATAAAGCACCCATCAAGTCAATTTTGTATCATGAACGAATATGGTACATTTAGATGGAGGAATTGAGCCTTGTTAAGAAAATCCATGGTAAATGTCGCAAATATAAGACCATATGAAGGTAATAGCAGAGGTCAAATTTATCTCAAACATTGATGAGAAACTAATTTGCATGGCATCATGTCCCCGACCCTCACAAGAGAAAAGAGTGGATGTACTAGAAGTGATACCTTAGGTAATAATACTGGGACATCTTGGGAAGAAATAAGGTGGGTCGGGACCCACAATTAATAATTGAGGAAAAGCTACGCCTACTCCTATAGTTCACAAGGAAAAATTGTGGCCATGGTGGGGTCAGCCACAACCTGACATTCGATTTGGAGGCGCTCCTAGGTGGTAGCATGGGAGAGGCACGATGGAGGCGGCGCAAGTGGTTGGATGAGGAAGCTGGCGTAGTCCATGGTGGGCCCAAGGGAACGTTAGAGGCTCGATTGACAAAAGGAAGTGAAGCCAACTCATTCCTCATTCATTCAACTATTTTGATTATTATCTTCACATAGCATGCTTGTCTTTGGTCGCCAAGTACGCAAGTGTTGGCACCACCGAGATCTTCGGCGAAGATATCAACCTACCTCGAGGGACAGTGCTGCTCGGGGAGGAGATTCACCAATTTGGAGGAGCATTACACAAACAATTTGCGGGGAGAAGCTTCTGCTTGGGGACGCGAGACGCGGTGACTACACGGTGGGGGACGCGGTTAAGTGGAGAGTTGGTTACGGGAGGTGAAAGGAGGAGCATTCCACGAGGTTTGGTGGAGAAGCTGAGGCCGATGGCCGGAGTGCCTCCCTGACCTCAAAGGCGTTTTTATTGTGATTACCCGAGTAGAGGAGATTCAACCTGTTGCGTAGTGGGTCAAACTAAGAACAAATTTTTGAACTTGAGCATTCCACAATTCCTTCGAGTTTTTGTGGGTTTCTTGAAGTAGATTCGGTGTCGAAATCTGGTTTATACACGAAGGTGGAAGTAGCCCAACCGGCGGTCTAAAGTTAGCCGACAACAAAACTTGGGCAATATAGCGCGACACCGAGCCATGCCTCTCCACAAACAAAGTCATTGCAACTTGGGTTGAAAGTATTTCGACACTGCCCTTGAGCAACCCATACACTCCTATTCAACACCTCTTTTGTACTCAATTCAGTATTAATAAAATGGCTCAACTCATCTTTTGGCTTAAGTTTTTCATGTCTTGTTGATTATGTTATTTTGTTTGTTGTAGTTTTAGTCTATTTGCTTCTTGTATTGTTGTCATTTCCCCTTTTGGGATATTCTGATGGGGAGATATTACTGCAACGCTCCTAGCTTGTCCTATAAACACAAACTTCCCTTTCACACAGGGTTTGGTGTTATGAATATAATTCACAATCCTATTCTTTTTTATAGTCATTAATAGTTAAATAGTAATTATGTAATAATGATTAAGTTAGTGAAAGGGCGTGTCTAAAAAAGTGCCCATTGAAAGGCACACACATGGGTATAAAAAGCAAAACTGTTGTAACTCTCATTATCTTTATCACTACATTTTTTATATAATATATTGTTATTTAATATATAAAGTGTATTTTTATTTAAGTCAAGAAGCATACAAGTTTTGATGCTACATTTGAGTGAGAATGTTTCAATCTACTCATCTATGGAGATAGGCGGGAAGCTTTCTTGCCTACTTTTGGATCTATTTCGGATGAAGTAATAATTGATCTCAATGCTTGGAACTATGCTTAGTACGGATTCCCATGAGGTTTATACAACTCAAGTGTACAATGTATCATCATAGGCTCCAACTCATGGCCAAATAATCCTTTAAGCAACTTGAGAAGCCAAATGGCTTCAAAACTTACCATATTCCTTGCTTTACATAGACATGCTCCCTTACTAGGAAAATGGCCCAATTTAAAGAAAAAATACAAGCTAAACATTATTCAAAAAATTTACCGGAAAGTCTATGGGCACATGTGCACATTGTAAGACCCTCTAAAATTACTAGATCGACCACCCTACACAAAAAACATGTTGTTGACGTTACTGCGACTACGTGTGGTTGTACGGCCTCCCACTGCTGACACTTGTGCATTGTATAAAATATTGTATGCACACATGTGACTTGCATGCATGATTTGCAGTAGTGTGGAGTTGCACACATAGCCTCAATTGAACCCTCCTATACTCAAGTGTGACTCGGCCACCTTTGTTTCTGTTATCTGACTTCTCTCTGGCTAATTCCTTGTTGTAGAAATTCTCTTTAATTCCTCCAACATGGATGAAAATCATGTTACCAATCGGTAGAGATCTTCTCTTAGTGTTCACTACGTGTCTTCTTCCTTCACCTAGCCATCCTTTTATAAGGTTCATTTAACCAAATTTGAATACACAACCCTAATCACGAAAATGATTGATGATTGCGATTAGATTTCAACATCACTTACGATCACCTAATGAGATTCACCTTATTCACTAATGTGATAACCATTGCATTTCATTGGAATAAATTTAATTTTCTCATAAGGTACTTCAATAATTAAAGTAATTGCTAAGGTTAAAGAGTAATTAGATGACTTCCAAACATCTAGACAACCCACGACCTATGTGGAAGTACTTGTCTAGATGCAAACATCAACATTTCTCTATGAGTGTTGTCTTCTTGCTATGAAGAGTGATTTTGTACGATGGGGACCATTTTCTCAATGAGGACACCCATTTCAACCTTCATAAATTTTTCAAAATCAAACCTCAATGTTCAAAAATGATATTGGTTTCTCAAGTCTTCATCTAATCTATAATTACGTATATTTCAATTTCTTTTAACAAAAATATTTTAGAATTTTTTATAATTTTAATCTTCATAAATAGGGCAATCAAGAGCGGTTAAACGTTCATCCTTTCACAATACATAAGAATGCTCAATTATGAGTGTCAACAAATGGGGGATTCCATCCTCCATGGATTGATTATCTTAGAATGACCTATTCAAAAGAGCTCTATGACAGTACTCTATTTTGTCAAAATTGGTTATTATTATCTGAATACTAACAAGACTATTGTTCAAAAAGAAAATAGATACAATCTGAGTCTGTATCACATGCACAACTACTTATTGAGACATGATTTTGGTGTTCTTATTACTATAGATGTTTGGAGTTGTAAATGTTCCACAGAGAATAAGAGTTATCAGTCCTTGGAAGAACACAATAAAATGCCATTTTTGTAAAGGACAAATTCTTGATCTCTTTTCTAAGCCGGGGATCAAAAGTCCAAAAACAATATTTTCAACAACTTCCATCTTGCAATATTTATCTTGAACATTTGTAGTTTCCCCCTATCTTTGACATCGATAAGCCACAATATTTCCAACAATGCATTGGAGATGCCTTGAAACCTCATAGGCCCTTGCCCCGGAACTTGTCTTTAATGAAGTGATATTTGATCTCTATATGATTGGACATGTCATGAAACAGGAATTGATGGTTGAGTACGACTTTGATTATCATAGTGAATCACGGGGGGGGTCCAACAAGGTCAAATAACTTGGTGAGCATCTTGCAAAGCCAAATGCAACCTCACAACTTGTCAAACTCATTATACTCGGCCTACGTGGAATTGATTGCCATGGAAGACACTGTCTTTTGCTCCCAAGGTGAAGAAGCACCATGAAATCAATGTTGATCCCAACTTTGAAGCAACACCCTAGGATGCTTTTCTTGTCACACTTTGCCTCCTTGATCTTAGGTTTGTATAACCATGCAACTGCGTTGATTTTCTAGTGCAATTAGGGTTAGCACAATATTTCTGAAATTTTGATAATTACTTTTCATGTATATCTTCTTTTATCTTATTTCAATATATCATTAAGAAATTATACTTCAGAAATTCAACAGTAGAGATCACAATGCACAAAAGAGAGACAAGATTCACCCTGGAAAAACCCACTACGGGAAAGAACCCAATAACCTTTTCAATAGAAAAAATCTTCCTGTTCAATAAGAGACACACCTCTATACCTATGGTCAAACCTAGTCTTCTCCTCCAAGTCATGTCAACCAAACTAAAGTTGCATTTTGTTTTTCCTGCCTGATCCAGAAATTTCTGCCTCCCAACAACTGTCCAGTAGCCCTGAATTTTGTCCCCTTAAAGTTGCTCAATGACCCAGAAAAATTTCAGCCCCCTGAAGCTATTGCCCCAAAAAGAAGTGAATCATAGAGAAAAACTTATTTCCACGTGTGTGAGTTGATGAGCAAGGAGAGAGAGAACCTCAACCTTCTTTCTTTGTGGGTCTTTGGCCTTCTTGACCTCCAAAACTCGGAAAAGTTCTCTTGTATAGGCAATGTGAATCGCAAATGGGGAGCTCGAGTTGCCTTTATATAGTAGTCATTCTAGGGTGAAGAGCGTGTCTTGAATGAGCCAACTTGACTTGGTGGGAAGCCGACTTGTCACTTTTTGGAGCCAAAAATTACATTTCAAAAATTCAAATTTACATATTTTTAAAAGTCGCAATTGGGACTTTAACTCAAGATAAATTTTCTTTGACTCAAGCATTTATAAAAGTACAATATGAAGACTGACCATAGTTACAAATTCAATACTCCCCTTTAACTATGGAGGTATCCATAATCATTGTCATAGATGCTCTCAAATTGAACAAATTTCTCTAAATAAAATGGTTGTCCATTATTACCAGCATCATCATCTATCATTAGCATCTACTAGTGGCCATATCTGTGGCAATACCAAATGCATGGTGATGTCATTCACGTATCAGAACTCACTCCTCCAGAGTGTTCATTCCTTGAATCCCATGGCCACCACCTAGGCCAAAATGTTGATACCCTCAACTTGCAAGCACTCGCTCACCCTTCCTGATGAACACTCTAGGCCAAGACCAGCTCAACCCCTTCGTGGTTGGTGATCTAGTCTAGATTTTGAACCATACCTCACTCCACAATTCCTAGCTTAATGATCGGGGGGTCTGAATCTTTGAGGACCTCACTCCACCATGCCTAGTGTGTGATCGTTGATTTTATAGCATCGAAGTGTTCCAAGTCATGAATTTTAAGGAGCTTGAACAACGATATTCAAAGGAACCCAAAAATCGTTTGTGGAAATTCCACTCGGATCTTGCTTTATTAAAATAGTTAATTATTTTAAAGTGATCCCTAAGTCTAAACTTAGGGAAATTAAATAATTAAAGAGTATTAATAAAGCAGAGTGTGAAACTTCTAGAAAACGAAAATCAAGTCATCTTTTAATCTAAGCCATTGATTAAGGATATAATCTGGGTCGTTGATTCATCAGCGAGAAGACTATAAGAGAAGGCTCGAGGGTCACTTGGAAAATAAGTCGGGCACATTCTCAGTACCCGAAGGAAATCAATTTTGAAGTAAGAGAATTCGATTTCAGTGAGTGAGTCTATAGAGGCGGGGTTGCAGAGACAGAAGGAGGAGGGAGAAGTCAGCAGAGGCGGAGAAGAAGAAAGGCAGAGGATGAAGGGAAGGCAGCAATGAGCAGCAGCACTAGCCCTCCACGCAGGCTTACGCAGTACAGGCAGGGACTGCGCAGAGGGGCTACGCAGATTGACACTGTGTCGGGAATTCTTCTGGATTGTCCGAAAAATTAACATCAAGTGTATGCTATTTGATTATGCTCGTCAGTTGTTCTGTAAACGATCTTTTCACTGCTGAAGATAAATACAAACCCTCATCTGGTGCACTGGTTTTCCCACATTGGGTTTTTCCAAGGACAATTGTCCAAAAATAACTATGTTCATGTGGTTGTTTCTATTGTGCTATATGTACTGCAGTTGTGTTTATTTCAAATTTACTAAAGCATCGGTAAATAACTTATCAAATAAGTAGGCGAAATAAATCAATTACTGCATTAATAATTTTCAAAGTGAAAATTTCACATGGTATCAGAGCAAAAGGCAAAAGACAGAAAGGAGGGTTCTACAATGGAACGGCTATCCGACAGTGACACAACTCGGAAGGGCTCACGCAGTCCCGCAGAGCACGTAAGGAAACAAAGGGAGCATGACATAACTGTTCTGGCATCCAAACTAGAGGAGGATTTCACTTGTGTGTCAAGCACGGCCTCTCAAGGAGCTTGGTATATTGACAGTGGAGCATCTGCTCATATGATGGGAGTTCGGGAATGTTTTTCGAGCTACCAATAAGAGCAGATGAATTTCCATATCACAATGGGAAACAAGGCCAAGTGTACCCCCGTTGGAAGAGGTACATAATATTTTAGACAGAAGCTAGAAATAAGCTTTAGGCCACAAACGTTTTGCATGTACCGGGTTTGGGGATGAACTTACTCTCCATGTCTCAGCTCCAGGACAAGGGTTATGACGTATATTTCATTGGAAATAAATTTTATGCCAAACACCCTAGCTGGAAAAGGAAGGCACAAATTGGAGCAAGGAGCCATAAATTATATAAGCTCCAACTTGAGTCCCCAATGGCACTAATCGGCAGTACGGATGAAAGGGATCTGAATGAATTATGGCACAGAAGGATGGGGCATTTACATCATGGAGCCCTGAAGATTCTTAGGAAGACTGTCATGGGAGCTCTAGAACTCAACACAAGGAAAGATGAGGTCTGTAGGGGATGCGTACTAGGGAAGTATGCCAAGGCAGCATTTACAAGAAACAGCAATAGGTCCAAGAGTGTGTTGGATTTAATACACTCAGACATCTACGGTCCAATGTTCACGACTGCTCTCAGTGGTGCAAGTATTTTGCTACCTTTATTGATGACCATTCTAGGAAAACATGGATCTACTTTCTTAAAACCAAAGATGAAGTCTTTGAGCGGTTCAAAGAATTCAAGGTGGTTGTAGAAAATTTAATCGGAAAGAAGGTCAAGAAGTTGCGATTAGATAATGGTGGTGAGTATATTGACAAAGACTTACACCAGTTTCTACGCAAAGGAAGGCAACAAGAGAGAATGGACGGCTCCATACAATCCAGAGCAGAATGGAGTAGCAGAAAGGAAGAATAGGACCATTGTAGAAACTGCAAGGGCAATGTTGTATGACCAAGACATGTCCAAATGTCTGTGGACAGAAACCTGCAATACAGCAGTGTATGTGCAGAACAAGGTGTCTCATAGAGCATTGGGGAAAGTGACCCCTGAGAGTGTGTTCCTTTGGCCAATAGCTTTGAGGTGAGTTGTTATGAAGCAGTAGAAGAAAAGAGAGATCAACGTCTTAGAATTAAGCCACTTCGAGGGGGCAACCTCGATACATTTACATAAATGAACAATTCTTGGATGATACAAATGACAAAACCTCCTTCTATATATAGGGGTCCATGGGGTCACAATCTCTTTCCTAGCGAGCTAACAATAATAATGTAGTAAACATTAATAACAATATGGGAGTGGGGTACAACAATAACAATAAAGGGCTACTAATAACAATAAGTGACTACACTAGTAATATGGAGACCTAACATGCCCCTCTCCTTCAAAAGTGTTGCTTCTTCACTTGATGAGATACTCTGAAATTGATTGATTTCATAGCTATCGAGTTCTTGTCTCTCTGACTGCTTCAGGTTCCAATATGATTTTTCCTTCCTCATCAAGTTCCGGCAATATTGTTTGAACTAGAAGTTTGTCACCTATAAGTTTCTTTAAGCATGAAACATGGAAAACTGGATGCACTTGAGAAGAAGCAGGAAGCTCCAATTTGTATGTCATAGTACCAATATTTTTCAACACCTTGTAAGGACTATAGTATTTTGGCGATAATTCATTATCCTTCTTAGCTTGCTTAAGGGGCATTTGTTTGTATGGTTGTAGCCGTAAATACCACTGTCTCCTACATCAAAACTACTCTAGCTCGATGTTGATCTCTGCCAATTGTTTCCTTTGATTTTGTGCCAAATTTAGGTTATCCTTTAAGAGTTGGAGAAATTGTTGTTGATGCTTGATGTGATCTTCCGTGCTTGCACCTTAGAATTTTCTCTTAAAGACGTTGTGATGGACAGTGTATTATATCCATGAAGTTCCATAAATGGGGTCATTTTTGTTGCAATATGGAAGGAAGTGTTATACCACCATTCAGCCAAAGGTAACCACTTGACCCATTGTGTTTGTTTATTAGATACAAAAAAACGAAGATATCCTTCCAAACATGTGTTCACTATCTCATTTTGACCATCGGATTGAGGATGATAAGATGAGATATGAGCTAGTTGAGTACCCAAATAAGAAAATAATTTCATCCAAAAATTTCTAGTAAAAATGGGATCTCTATCACTTACCATAATCTTTGGGTTTCCATGTAGCTTTTGAATTGTTTCCATAAATTCAGTAGAAACTATACTTGCTTTAAATGGTTGAGATAAGGCACAAAAATGTGCTTACTTGGTAATTCTATCAATTACCACCATGATGACACTCTTTCCTTCGGACTTAGGTAAACCTGTGATAAAATCCATTGAAATCTCCTCCCAACGTTGACTTGGAATTGATAAAGGTTGTAGAAGACCCGGGGTCTTAATTGTCTCAACTTTATTTTGCTGGCAAACCAAACATTCTACCACAAACTTTTGAATATCAGATTTAAGGCCATCCCAAAAAAATTCTTTCTTCACCCTGTGGTAAGTTTTTAAAAATCCTGAGTGCCCTTCTAAAGGAGAAGTGTGCAATTCCAAGAGAATCTTTTGTTTTAGTTGGGAATTCTTACAAAGATATAAGCGATCTCTGTACCATAAGGAATCATTTTTCCAACTAAATGTATCAGATGTACTAGGATCTTGCTTCAACTTTTGAATGAGTGTCCACACTTCTTCGTCCTTCTTCCATTCATCCCTTCCTTCGATTATCCAATCTGGTTGGATAATAGAAATTGCACAAAGCAATGCTTCCACCTCTTCATCCTTTCTTGAGAGTGTATCTGCAACAACATTTAGCTTCCCTTTTTTGTAGATGATTTCGAAGTCATAACCCAACATCTTTGTGACCCATTTTTGTTGCTCTTCTGAAGATAGTCTTTGTTCCAAAAAGTATTTAAGACTATCATGATCAGTTTTTACCTTGAAGTGCCTTCCCATTAGGTAAGGTCGTCATTTCTTTAGTGCATGTAGTATTGCCAACATTTCCTTCTCATATATAGCTTTCTGTAAATACTTTCCTTTGATTGGACGACTTTCAAAAGCAATGGGTCTTCCTTCTTGCATTAAAACAGCACCAATCCCATTTCCTGAAGCATCACATTCCACAATAAAGGTTTTTGTGAAGTCTGGTGTAGCTCAGACCGGTGCTAGGCACATTGCCTCTTTAAGATATTCAAAGGCCTTAGTTGCTTCAATTGATATTCTTGTTTGTGCAAAATATCTAGTCAATCATCCATCTTGGATATGCAAAGGCAATGTCGTGGGCAAACGACTCATTTCCCGCATAGTCACATGCAATTGTTGGTTTGTTTGTACCAGAATGTGAAATCAAATCTCACAGACTCTAGGAAAATGCCCTAATAATGCCTATGAATCTCTGCGCATGGGCAGGATTTCTGAAAACCAGGCTCGCCATGCACAGTTGGGAATCCACAAACAGGCAAGAGATCAAGAAGCATTCTTAAAGCACAGCCATACTGAGGAAAAATTCCCAAAAACTGCCTATGAATCTATACGCAAGGCCAGGATCGTGGAGAACCAGGCTCGCCTAGCACAATTAGGAATCCAAAAGCAAGTGATCTGAAAGCATCCTTAAAGGTCACAAAACCCCCGGGAAAATTCAAAAAACGTTCCGCTCATAAATCGATGCTCGGAAGCAAAATCGCAATTCGTCGTTCAGAGCGTTTGGAATGCAAAATTCTTCGACCTCCCATTTCGCATATCAAAATAGAGGGTATATTTCAATCATATAATGAGAAGAATCATCCCAACGAAACAAGAAACTTGGCACATTGTCGATTTGAAGAAAATGGTGTGACAAGGTCGAAAAAAGCATTGTTACCCGAATGTTCCCACACTAATCTTCCACTATCTTTCGATTTATTACCCCAGCGTTGTAACAACAAAAGCAGAGGAGGTGTTTGCAGGCAAAAGAAGCTCTGTGGGGAGGAAAATGAAGATAGTACTACCGGCGATTTACACATGCCAGAATGACGTGGAAACTGAAGAAATTGTCAGCAATTAAGCTTTGAGGACAAAGCTTTTTAAAGAGGGGCAATGTCACGAATATAAATTATATAAAATATAAATGAATAATAGTAAACATAATTATAGTTAATTAATTGATTAGTTAATGAAAAGGCATGTTCTAAGGGACATGACAAATCATTGAAGGAGCACTGGCCTAGGTATATAAGCGGGCCCTCATTGTAACATTCAACACTCTTGTACATTCATATTATTAATAAAATATTATTCACAAATACATTTGTGCATTTTATATTTAAGAGCACAATCAATTATAATTTTTGTTGCTTCACCATTCCCCCCCTAAATTTTCCTAAAATTTTGGGTTGCTCCCCCTTATGCATCTCTCTACTCCCATGCTCCCCCATCCCAGAAACTTGGTGGAACATAATGCTCCAATGAATGTCCATGATGTTCATAATGCTATACCTTAACAAGTTATGGTCTAAATCACCTTGTTGTCGCACAGAATGTCTAGGCACCGCAACAACGGCTCAGATCGGGGGCTATCACCCTGATCCCCAATCTCTCTGTTTGAGTTGTCTCCTTATAGCAGGCTAAGGGGGGTAGACCCTATGGAAATGGAATGAGGAGAACTAGTTGAGAACCAACCAGTTCAGGAGACACGGTTAGACAATCAAAGACTTGTAAAAGATATAGCAAGACTTAGGGATTCGATTATATTTGAACGATTGATACTAGTGCCTTATGGAGTCAACTATCTTGCTAAGGAAATTAGAAACAAGTACTTGATAAAAAACTGCTACTTGGATGAATGCAATGCTGAATTAGAATGTAGAATGCAAGAAGAACAATTTGAAGAAGCGAAATAAACAAGCTTCGAAGATGAAAGGTGATGTTAAAATCCTGAAGCACTTAAGTTGTAAATACTCTGATCTAACCACTAAGTACTTAAGCGAGAGTGCCAATTATGAAGATGCCAAAAGATTACTCAATTTAAAAGATATACAATTCATCGCAAATCCACAATAATTAGATATCAATAACACTTGAAAGAATTTTCCAAACATTAATATTCAATAAATGAAACAAGACTTAATTACATATTTTAATCGATAAAAAACATTCCCAAAACTCAGATGCCAATGATCATCAAACCTAGTTGAAGCATAAGAAAATAATTAGCATTTAAATCTTAGTAATTAATCATCAAGAAACACCATGAAATTTAGATGCTAAATAAACACTTCCAAGAAATTTATGAATTAAATGATATTCTAAACTAATTCAAATCCAATAAAAATTCTTATTTTTTTCCTATAGTCAAACTTAAAATATATTCTTCAGCAAGATTTCAGATCAGAAATATCAATTGCAACAGTAATTTAACCATAGATCAGCAAACAAACGATACCGGCATCAATGCCCAAAATGACTAAAAATAGTAAAAATTATTGAACTTGAAGAAAAATCAATTTTTAAGGCTTTGATTAACAAAAATTTCAGATCTGATATTTTTATTTCAACAGTGAAATAGTGACAGATCAGCAAGATAAACTGCAAAAAATAGCTGCCAAATACTTCCAGAAATAGCAAAAATATATTAAAACCTGAAAATTTTCAATTTTAAGGTTTTAAGAGAGTTTGATTCCGTAATTTTCAGAACTGATAAGTTAATAACAGCAGTAAATTGATAACAGATCAGCAAACTGAAAACACTAAAATGATCCCCACTATGTCTAAAAATAGTAAGTTTTGCCGAAAAACTGAAAATTCGGATTTTTTGGACCTTATTTAGGATATGCATCAGAAATGTTCAGATCTGATTTTTCACAGTTATGCAGTTATTTCCAGCAATCTTCAAAGTCAGATCTAGGCAAAATTAAAGATGCCCAAATGGCCAAAAATTCTCAAAATGAAGATTTTGCAATTCTAAACAATTTTGACCATATAAAATGTGGTTTTAGGGCCTAATTATTTGTGATTTGCTTGCTGTAATATAATTTTGCATAAAATAAGGGTTTAGAAATCAAACCCTTAGCCCAAGGCTTTGAAGATCCCACCGTTGAAAATTTTGAAATTTTGGGATAATGTTGCTGCTTGAAAATTAGAATTTTGGAGACCAAAATCCTACAAAAATAGTCTCAAAATCCTATACGTCCTCAAAGGTCTAGATCTGGTTGAAATATGAAGATTTCCTTGGCTGATTTTTCAGAATTGTTCCTGCAAACAAATATTGAGCCCAGATCTTGCCCTCCGGGGTCTAGATCTGACTCAGATCTGAAGATTTCCTTGGCTAATTTTTCAGATCTATTCCTGCAAACAAATATTGAGCCCAGATCTTGCCCTCCAGGGTCTAGATTTAGCTCAAATCTGAAGATTTCCTTGGCTGATTTTTCAGATCTAATCCTGCACAAGTCAAAAAGAAAAACCCAATACCCAATATGTACAAAAATAGAGAAAATCCTAAAAACCCAAATGTCAAAATACAAAATTATGTTACAAAATTTCAAATCTGCACATGTAATTTAAAAATCTATACAATATATTTACAGATCTAAGCACAAGAGTTGCAGATCTGTCAGATCTGAGGAGCATAAGTCTAACTTCGTTGGAGATCTGTCAGATCTGAGAAGCATAAGTCTAACTTCGCTCCCAGATCTGAAGATCTAAGGCTCTTACTAGTCAGATCTAACTTTAAATTCAATAAAAGTTAAGATAATTTTTGTATTTAGGCACAAACTCTAGAAAAACCCTGCAAAATAAGAACTTAAGATAAGCTTGGGGAATTAAATCCGGAGGGCTCTTCAGATCTTATTTCCTTGGGAGTCATCCAACCAAGGACTTCCCCAAACGCCCAATTCTAAATCCGAAATATTTTTGCACAATTAAAGTTAAACTGTTAAATCAATAGAGAAATAAGATAAAAGATAAAATTTTCAAGAGTTAGAGATAACTACTAACTCAATCCAATTAATATTCTTACCCTAAATCCAGTAACCTAAGCAAGATATCTGTGTAATAGATTACTCTACAAGAGCCATTAATCAACAATTTGTCAAAATAATTATCAGCAGAATATAAAGAACAAGTTTACCATAAAATGCTGAAGAGGAACACCACCATCAAAATAAAACCCCAAAGTCTTCGTTTGTATTATTCAAAAATATTACAGGAGAGCTTCAAGAACAAGTACACGATTGTAACGACCCATTCCCAAGTTATACACAAAATGATATTAGCGTGTGTACGATATAGACATTTGATCGCTACATCTGCCTATGTCGCACACATCGCACTAGTACACCTACCAACTAATATCAAGATTACATAAATATAAATTTTATGAAAAAAATTAATAAAAGAAAATGATATAATAAAGTTAACTCCTTAAGTTAAAAATGAGTATGCAAATATTAAAGATTAATATTAAAAGTACTTAAATATAAAGTCCCATGCTCTATAAATAAAACAACTATATAATCCCACCTCCATAAATATATTCGTACCCACATTAATGTGGATCACATCACCATAAAAACATGTAATACCAACATTTAGGTGGATAACACCTCGAGAGGAAAGAGACGGTAGGGGAAGATTATTTAAATCCACATTAATGAAAAGATCACACCACCATAAATACATATAATATCACCATTAATAAGGATAAGGCCTCGGGAGGTAAGAGGCGGTGGGGGGAGATTATTTAAGTATGAAACATGGAGGAGAAGGGGGCGTTTTGTTTTGGGGAGAACAAAGGAAAAGGAATTCTGCTTGAGTTAGATAAACGGTCTGGGAAGGAGTCTCGAGGTCCTTGCAAATCTGGGCACGGGGGCAGATGAGACATCCTCTGGGTCTGGGATTGTTCCTGGATTGGCTGGGAGGATTTGATTGTTCCGATAATTTGTTCAAGACATCACCAGGAGCTCAACAAATCTTCAGCCCGCTTCAGGATTTGTAAATTTGTGCTAATTTTCAGGTATTCCTCTATGTATAGATTAATCATGCAAGCTGAAATTTCAATTTAACTGTTACAATGTTTCATTGAATCTATTTTTACTTAAATCGAAGTTCAGATAGGTACACTTAAGAAATCAGGGAATAGAGTCATTACATTTGGTATCAGAGGTTGTTTCAAACCCTTTTTTGACCTTATAGGCCCATTAAATTTTGTTTCCAAGCTTCTGCATGTTTAAACCAGTCTATGGTTGTTTCTGCGTGTTTAAATCAGTCTATGACTGTCAATATACCACTTCACTGCCTCTACTTCTCAACAATCGATTCTTGCAATCACAAGAAAATGTTGTCACTGCAAACACAAGGTCATCATAAGCTTTTCTTGCTTAACGATCAAACCTTAGTAGCACAAGCAACTCTTCCGACTACAATCCATATCTTAACAACGTACACATCTCGACTGTCAGGCTCTAGCAACTCTCAGTGATCTGAAACGCCAACAAGCCCTGTTCAGCACTCTGTCCTTTGTCTCAATATATGCATCAAACCCTAGTTGGTGCAACCTTTGGCGCAGGCCTCAAACCCTGGGTCACGTATGTTTTGTCAAAGCAATAGCTTCCAGACCCTGCAAACAATGCTCGACATGATGGCAAGCCCCAGCCGCAAACCTTAGTGGTATCAACTCTGCTCAATATACAATACTCAAAATATCTTACTGACATATTAGCAATGTATTCAAACTTTTAAAACTTAGTCATACAACGAGATAATAACCCCTCGCAGCGATCATTACAAAAATATTAATAAATAAATTGGCTGCACAATGTATGAATACTCTGTCCAGCAAACCTGATCCTTCCTGCAACTCAATCCATTATTTTACAGCACTTTGACCTATAACCATGCAAAATAGCAGTGGCAGGCAAACTCTAATTACAATTCTTTTGGAGGCAAATTACAGCTATAGCAATACAGTCTATACAAATACATCATTCTAGTACAGCATACTCGCTCAATGTGCACATCTAAACTTGGATACGGCCCTTACACATCTTCTTCAGAAATCTTACTATGATGGCATTGAATCTCGGGTTCCTTGACCTTACAAACTCAGAGCAATTCCTAATTTAGAATCTCGGATCACCTACAGAATTTAAAACATACCTTAGATTCGACATACTAGGTCTCGGTCACTTTGCTTAATAATGACACTCATCAATCTTAGATCACTAAAACAGGATTCTGAGGTACCTCTAGAGGGGAAACTTATAGCCTTAGTATTTACAATGTGTCTGCAGTCTCGCAGAGACAGAACCTCACAAATCATATTCTTGATTTTGACCTCAAAGATAAATTGCAAAGTCAGTGAGCTTGTCTTAAGTATGAATGAGTGTTGCATTTCTTCCCATAAGTTCGCATACAGTTCCATATAGAGAGGTTTGTATATCATTAGAAAGATGGATTTAGATATCAACGAATCATCACATACAGAATGCAGTGTTATAGAGCTCGCACAGAACCACAGTGATACTCGAGTCTAACATGAAAGGATGTCACTAAGATCGCACACAACACTTCAGTGAAATGCTATAAAGAATAATGCCACACAAAGAAGATTTCATAGAGAGCCCAGATGATAAGCTACAACAACTTTGGTTGAAATTTTAGTCCTACCTCAATGTAGTAACCTCAGGTTTGCAAGAATTTGGAGAATTGTCACTACATGACTTAGAATAGATCAACACAAATTCTTCAGTATTTTCTTAAACATGATCTGTATATCACAGAGATGCTTGGATGACCACGGAGTTAAGAATCACAGCTAGCTCTTCAATTCATACTACAAAACTACAAAGAGGTACCATCACAGGTTGGACCTTTCTTGCACGGGAGTTCGGCCTTCTCTTACCATCCTTCTATAGATTGCATTCTCACATCACACACAGTGTATACATAAATCTCGCAGTTTGAGTAATATCAAGTCGATGGCAACATATCAGTTATTAGCATCAATGCTATTTGTTCCTACAGCAATAGCATAATGAGCACCTATTTGGAGGGGACCGACAGAAGCATATACATGAGGGTAATGTGATCCTTCTGTTCATACAGCTATTAATACCTCTGATTATTCGATAACCGACTACACCCACACTACCCAACGTGGCTATCGTGCGTATGGGAGCTCTTGGCACCGAGGCAAACTCATGCACAGAGGTGTCGTGGTCGGGCCGGGGGTATGTGTCGTTGTCAGTGGTAAAACATGTTAAATATATATGTCGTATGGTTTTAAATTTATATCGTATGATTTTTAAATGTATGGTTTATATATATATATATATATATCGTTTGGTATCATTTGATTAAATTTATATCGTATGGTTTTTAAATGTATGGTTTTTCTTATATATATATATATATCGTTTGGTATCATTTGATTAAATATATATGTCGTATGGTTTTAAATTTATATCGTATGTTTTTTTGGTTAAATGTATATATCGTAGGGTTTTTATATATATATATCGTATGATTTATATATATATATATATTTATATATATATATATATATATATATATAACCATACCATATAAATTACGAATTTAATTTTTAAAACATTTAAATTTTATTAAAATTTATAATGTAAAAGTTAAACGCTGTTATCTATGGTTGAAAGGTATAATGTATATATATATTATTGTTAAAAATAGTAATTATTTTAAGATCAAGTTAATTGTAGATTGAGTAAAGCTATTTATATTATAAGTAAATTATTTTAGAGTTTGATTTTATACAAAATAGCCTTGAAATTTGTATTTTAAACTCTCAATTATTTTGTTACAAAAGCAGGAAGAGTTACAAGGGTGAAGAAAACCAATATTCAAGTAGTAGTTAAAATCATAAATAGCTAAAAATCAATAAATCCCTTCTATCACTGCATCTAGAACTGAACATTTTAGACAAATTTTACAAACCAACACTATGATCTATGAAAACCCCTGCATCGCACTCTAGAGTTAGTACGCATAAAATACCCTGCATAGGACAAGGAGGTCACGTTGCCACCCTCCTTGACCTCGGTACCAGTAAGACCTGCCTGCAGGTAAAATAGCAAAAGAACTATACCCGTATGCCAGCTCAAATCTTACGAAAATTATATTTTGTCAGTCTGAAAATCTACCCACTCATGAATTTATTATGTATTTCAGGAAAAATTACCACGTTTAACACATACCAAAGGCGCCAACGCCAGCGAAATGCATCGCCGCCACCTCCACCTTCACCATCACCATCACCACCATCAAGATCGTCGTCAGCACCTGTTGCTCCACCCGATCTCACTACTGTGATGAGCTCATTAGAAGCCATTTTGGAAACGTTAAAAGGGTCGCAGTCGACCAGGAACAAGGAGGAATGACGTCATCCAGAGAAAAGACATTCAGAAAACCCTAAGGATTTTGATGACAAACCTCACAGAGAAGATATTTCACAGGAACTGCAAAAGATTAAACTCCCGAAAGTCTCTGGAAGACGAGCTGGAGAACATGTCGAAGCATGGTTGGAAGAGATGATCAGATGCTTCGCATTAAGAGAATATTCTTCAACTTCTAAAACAAAGATCGTTGTATTCCAACTCAGGGGGGATGCTCTGATTTGGTGGGGAAATATGGAAAAACAGCTACATCTCACTTCAGATACCGTTCCTTGGGAGTTATTTATGGACCGATTCCATGCAAAATACTTGCCACCTTTCTTTCAAGAGCAGCAAGCCAGAGCCTTCCATACTCTAACCCAAGGTGGTAAAACCGTGGAAGAATACAAGATAAAGTTCATGGAACTTGTGAAATATGTTCCTTATCTAGACACGGATGAATGCCAGGCCGAGCGTTTCGTATTTGGATTAAATCCTCGGATCAGAGCCATGGTAAGAATGTGGAAGCCACCGACGGTCGCAGATGCGGTTGAATGTGCTCGTTATACAGAAGAACATCTGGGGATAAAAAGGGATTTCAGGCTAGCTAAACCAATACCGCAGGCATTTACGAGAAGGAATCCTCGAAATTTCTTCCGAGGAAATAACTTGAGACCACCTCCTTATGGTAACAAATTTACCCCAAGAGGAGCGGGGGCAGGAGTTCCCAGGACCATAAACGCAATAGCTTCTGAGTCCTCAAACATCAGTGCTTGGAGGTCTCGAGGGACTGGTAATCGAGGGAGGAATGGGAGAGGAAGCGGCACCAAGGGACAGAGTTCTTGGTCAGGAATTTCTCGGTCAAACGCAAAAGGACCAACCTGAGTGGACTGTTGGGGGTGTGGAGGACCTCATCTTCGATGTGATTGTCCAGAGAACTCTTGGCGAACAGGAAAAGAACCATCATCAGATGCCCAAAGCAATCATAGAATCCATGCTGTCGTCAACAACAACCAAGCAGCACATCAATCCACTGTAGTGGAATCTTCAGGTACAATCAACGGAATAAAACTCAAAATCTTATTTGACACTGGAGCTACTGATAGTTTTATTTCATCTTATGCATTGAATAAATGTGGGTTGGCAGCCTGCAAGCAGGACGATTTTAGACAGGTAGAAATGGCTTCGGGAGACCTTCAACCAGTAGAATTAAGTGTTGAAGATTGCAAGGTTGATCTAGGAGTCTATTCGACCAAATGAAAAGTATATGTCACGGCCCTAGGTACTTACGACCTGGTGATAGGAATGGATTGGTTAGAGTCTCATTGAGCATGGGTAGATTGTTCCGGGAAAACAATACTTTGCATGAATGATGAGGGCAAGACAATCCAAATTCAGGGTATTAAGAGAAAAGTATCCTTGTGTTTCATCTCAGCTATGCAAATGAAGCGGTGCTTAAGGAAGGGTTGTCAAGTGTATGCAATTCAAGAAGTAAGCAAAGAAAAAGGGTCTTCCTTAGATCAGTATCTGATTCTGTCAGAATTTCCGAATGTTTTTCCAAAGGAATTACCAAGACTGCCTCCTAAGAGAGAGCTAGACCTCACCATTGAATTGAAACCTGGTACGGAACCTATATCTAAAACACCTTACAAAATGACCGTCCCGGAACTCAAGAATTGCAAATACAGCTGAAGGAACTGTTAGATGTGGGACACATTCGACCCAGTGTTTCACCTTGGGGTGATCCTGTAATCTTTGTCAAGAAGAAAGATGGTTCATTACGACTGTGTGTGGACTATCGAGATTTAAATCGGGCCACGGTAGAGAATAGGTATCCAATGCCTCGCATTGACGACCTTTTTGATCAAATGAAAGGAGCTACAGTGTTTTCAAAGATCGATCTGCGATCAGGTTATCATCAGTTAAGGATTAGCGAGAGCGATGTTTCTAAGACTGCATTTCGAACTCGTTTCGGGCATTATGAATTCATTGTGGTACCATTTGGGTTGACTAATGCACCTGCGGTCTTCATGAACCTTATGAATAGCGTTCTCCGCTAATATCTCGACCAATTTGTACAAATCTTCCTGGACGATATTCTCATCTACTCTAAAAATGAGGAGCATGAAGAGCATCTTCAGATAGTATTATCTTGTCTCAGAGAACACAAGTTATATGGGAAATTATCCAAATGCGCTTTCTTTCAAAAGGAAATTCATTACTTAGGTCATATCATATCAGGCGAAGGAATCTCTGTAGATCCTGAAAACGTAAACACAATCAGGGAGTGGCCGATACCTAAGAATGTACATGAAATGCGTAGTTTTATAGGTTTAGCAGGTTACTACCGAAGGTTTGTGGAGGGATTTTCCAAAATTGCAAAGCCGATCACAAACCTCCAGCGCAAAGGTGTTAAGTATGAGTGGACTGAGGAATGTGATAAAGCTTTTTCTGAACTTAAACGATTATTGACTAGTGCACCGATTTTGCGAGTACTGGATATGGATAAAGATTTTACTGTGTACTGACACATCTAAGCAAGGGTTAGGCACAGTATTAATGCAGGAAGGAGGCGTAATAGCATACGCTTCGAGAAGATTAAAAACCCATGAAGAACTTTATGCTACGCATGATTTGGAGTTAGCCGCGGTGGTCTTAGCTTTAAAGATGTGGAGACATTACTTGGTAGGGAGAAACTTTGTGCTTAAAAGTGACCACCAAAGTTTGCAGTATTTATTCACTCAGAGAGACTTGAATGCAAGACAAAGACGATGGAGTGAACTCCTAAGCGAATATGATTTTGCAATTTCATATATCAAAGGGAAGGAGAATGTTGTAGCAGATGCATTACGTAGAAGACCTCGAATATTCTCCCTCGTACCTATCAGGGTGAACTTGAGAGATCAAGTACTTGCGCATCTCGTAAGAGATAATTGGTACTTAAAAGTAAGGTCGGGGCTCGAAAGCAACCATTCGAAGGAACCTAAGTTTGAAGGATATGATCTGGAAGAGGACGGAATTCTACGATTTCACAGAAGGATGTATATACCAGATAGTGGAGATCTCCGAAACACCATCTTGAAGGAAGCACACCGAGCAGTATATTGTGCACATCCTGGGGTAAAGAAGATGTATGTTGACACTAAGAGACTCTTCTTCTGGTCAGGCATGAAAAACGACATTGTCCAATTTGTCGCTAGGTGTCTTGAATGTTAGCAGGTAAAGGCTGATCGTTGTCACCTAGTAGGTCTCTTACAACCTCATGATATCCCTATGACGAAGTGGGAAATAATTTCTATGGATTTTATCGTTGGGCTGCCGCTTACGCAACAAAAGCATAATGCCATTTTGGTTGTGATGGATAGATTAACAAAAAACGCCCATTTCATCCCGGTAAGAGACACTTATGATGTAGCTGATGTAGCTCGAGTATTCATAAATGAAATTATCAGATTTCATGGACTGCCTAAGAAAATCATATAAGATAGAGATCCTCGGTCCACATCAGGGTTCTGAAATTGTATGTAGTTAGCCTTAGGGACTCAGTTAAATTTGAGCACAGCATATCATCCTGAAACTGATGGGCAAACAGAAAGGGTAAATCAAGTACTCGAGGATATGCTAAGAATGTATGTTATGGACCATCAGTCGCGCTGGGATATTTGGAATGTGTAGAGATTGTTATATGGGTAACAATTTGTTATGAACAATATAGATGCATGTGCTGTAATGTGTGTACGAATGTTTACATTGATAACAATATATTTGGAATGTATAGAGATTGTTATATGAGTAACAATTTGTTATGAACAATATAGATGCATGTGCTGTAATGTGTGTACGAATGTTTACATTGATAACAGTATATTTGGAATGTGTAGAGATTGTTATATGGGTAACAATTTGTTATGAACAATATAGATGCATGTGTTGTAATGTGTATGGTGCTTATGCATTGTAGATTGGTGAAAAGTAACACTTATGTATCAAGGCTCATTTCTTAACCAAAATACGTGATGACAGAATCCCCAGAACAGTTGAGACTCTCGAGATTCCACGATAGGGTGTTGACCCTGGTCCTATTGGGAGGGGTGGATGTGTTGCCCACCGGTTATCCTTCGATACCTGGAGTCATGGGAGGACTGTGCGAGTCACGCTCCCCTAGACGTGTGATGATGACTGCCAGATGCCTACAAGCATATCAGGTCGACGTAATCGACGCTAATATCCTTAAAGTCTATGAATGGATCAGTAAAACTGATGCTATGGCATATTCCTGTAGAGGACGGATAGGATGGGAGTGGAAGAGATTAGGAAGGATAGGATGATTTTAGAATAGTTTAGAGATTTGGTTGAAATGGGAAGTAACAATTAAATTGCAGATACATACTTATTCAAACAGAAAGTCAATCTTAAAAATCAGCCTTCTACAACCACCCTAATCTCTAAAATACAATTATTGATATGAGTATATGAAACCCTAACTTCGGGACGAAGTTTTCCGAAGGGAGGAAGTATGTAACAACCCACACTCTAAGTTCCTACTTCCTAATATTTAACTACTAGTTAAATATAATATCCAAACATAAAGAAAAACTAACCTTAAAGAATAATTAGAATAATTAATTAAACATTCAAAGTACCATGATTAAATACATTCGAATTAATATAAACCATATCATTCGAATGACATCTCTTTAAATACAACCATATCCTCATACATTCGAATGAAATCTCTTTAAATACAACCATATGTGACAATTATGACCATCAATTATTTGAATGACATTTCCATAAAGACAAATCAGAATCTCCTTTATTTAACTGACATTTCCATAAATGATACTTATTCCTTCATTAATGAAAATAAAATCTCGATGGAGTTGTGGCAGTGGAGGAATACGATGGCGGCGGAGGGGATGGTTATTTAAACTATGAGACATGAAGAGGAGGGGGTCTCTTTTGATTCTTACATGAAATTGGAGGTGATGATCATGGGAGTGTTTTTATGAAATTCTGCTTGAAGGGAGACTTACTGTTCTCGGGATTCTGGGCACGGGGGCAGAGGAGGCGTCCTCTGGATTTGGGATTAAATGCTAAATTGGCTGGGAGGAACATTTTGGTTCTGTAATCTGTCCGCTTAGCTAGAGAGGAGGATCACGGTTCCAGCAGTTATCAGCATGTTCAGTTCATCCAACAATCATCGATTAAACTCTGGTTTGGAGCTCACCGTTTCCAGGCATTTCTCTGAGCATCAGTTAGTTATTGTGTTTCAACATCAGTTACTTATTGTGTTTCAGCATCAGTTGGTTATTGGGCTTGTGAATGTAGAAATATTTTAAAACCGTGAATCTCTCATTAGATTTTATGTTTAAATCCTCTTGCAATTAATTTCTGCTTAAATATAAGATATCAGATAAGTGTTTTATTGCAAATGATGAACAGAGACATTACACTTTGAGCCCCGAGCAGTTAATTAAGGAAAAATCATAAAAGGAAAAATTCATATAAAGAAGGGTGGAAAAATCAAGGTCGGGGCACCTCATGTACCACAATTGCTCCCTCCTATACATTATCTACCTAGGTGTGGGCTTCCCTTATTCTAGCTACACTTTTACCCTGATATGTGGCACATGATTACCCCTTTCATTCCCTATTCTATTCACCTCTTTATCACATGCCACAACCATTTGAGGGATCTACCTCAGACATACTATCCCCTATAAAGGTAGAAACTACCTAATAAGGTACTTGGTTAACCCCCTTTGGAGCTTGGAGACATTAGCACATGCGAAAGCCCACTGTGGAAGGTCATGCCATTATGAAGTGTCCACTTGTTTTCCATGGTTTGTAAGTTCTTGTACCTGATTACTTTAATGACTTATTGTGTTGGAAGGCTAGGGGACGAATTGGATCTTATGAAGGATTGCAGATGGTGTCCATTCTGAGTTTGGTCTCCCTATACGAGGTCCTAACTCTCCAGAGGGCTACATTAGCACATGTAGGGTGTGTGTAGAGATCCATGGGCCTCCATAACAGTAGACACCATTCCATGGATCACTAGAGATGTTCAGAGATTGCTCGAGATACACCTATTGGACAAGGAAGATGCACCTGGTGCACCATGCCCAATCGACCTTACAGTTGCACATACACTTGGAAGGTGACCCACGACTTGTACACTGATGTGACATCATTTATTCCATCATCTGAGCCCTTACGAATGGTCTACAAGACTCTTCGACTTACTTGGAGACCCATGAGGTCATTGGTGTTACCCCCACACCCACTGGGAGCACCACAGGTTTATTGTTTGGAGAACAAGGGGCCACCCCCTTGTCCATCACTTTTGAGGGTCCTATTCATAATTATGGCACTTATGAACCTCATCAGACCTCTTGGAGGGCCCTACGATATGAATTTTTTATCATTTGACCTCTTGAGAGGCTTATTATTTGATTTATGAGCTAGTTTGGTGGGCTTGTCACCAAAAGTTAGTTACTCTGCACATTATTTTATTTTAGGGGCCAATGTAGGCCCAATTAGGTAATTCAAACTCCTAATTAGTGTGTAAATAGGAGTGACATGAATTCATTTTGTATCATCACTTGGATTGGATCATTCTCTCTCTTGAGAATTTCACATTTCTTTCTTGGAGGATGAATTAGAGCATGGATGACTATTGATGTTTGGATTGGATTTTCTTTTCTCGGAGATTCTTTATTGGAAAATATATTGATGGTTGGATATATTCTCTTACATGTAAGTACGATATTGATGCTATTTTCTTTTACTTTGTTACATACATTGATCATGGGATTTTCGCTCTTGAAGGGCTAATTGTTGCATGCATTTGCTTCTTCATTGTTGAATTATGTTTCTATATAGCATCTCTCTACGTATGGGCCATGTTTGTTGAACGAATTGTCATAGAGATCGAAATTATCTTGATAAGCCATCTTCATTTGCAAGCGAAGTATAAATGCTTTAAGGTCACTTTCTTTTTTTCCCTATCATTGGACGAAGTTGCCCTTAGAGCCTCCTTGAGCTAGAAACAAGATCCTTCCTCATAATTATTCTTACTCCATATCCCCAAAGGAATTAGGCATTGATCCACCATAAGGTGATCACCTTAAAACCTTTTTTCTTCACCTTTTCCCCCTCTTTTCTAGGTCTATCCATGCTGGGCCACCTGGGGCATCATTTTCCTGACAAAGTAGCCATGGAAAAAGTTTGATATCCTAGCCTCTACTGCGCTGATGTTTCCTCAAGGTCTCCTCCAAATTTGAAGAAATTTTAACAGTGGGATTGCGAGATATCCCAAGCCCTAGCTCTGAGATCAAACTTTGCCCCGGTGTTCCCTAGGCTAGTACCTCATAGGATCAATTTGACACCTTTGAGTGTAAATTCTTTTTTTTATCCTTTCCCCTTCCTTGTTTAGGTTAGGATCATCATCGGTTGCTAAAATCCCTCCCCTTAACCTAGGCTAGGTCCACTTCGCCCCATGTGGTTCCATTTCTCATCAAAGACAATTCTTCTAAGACAACTTGGGAATCCAAGTTTTGCAAGCATTTTAGGGATTGGGAAATTCCTTTACAAGTTACATTCTCTTAACATGGCCCTTAAATCCTCACCTCCTACTCATATAAGGCTTTGTACCTTGCTTAAACAACAAGCAAGGTCCATTCTTAATCTTTTTCTAGATAAAGGATCATTGAGGTCACTTCACATACATTTGTTGATTTATCCCTCATGAGTCATAAGTGACTTCCTATATATCGGGTCACCTCCCATCAGTGAAAGTCCGTAAAGAGTAGGGAGTCTTAACTGTGGTGACAGTGGGCTTAGTCTCCATTATTGCCCTTGACCTAACAGTTGTCCCTTTAGGAGTCCCTTTTAAGTCCCCTTCTAGTTTGACTGGTAACACATCCATCTTAATAGAGAAAAGTCTCTTCTTTGAAAATAACACTCTATTAGTATTGGGAGTTTCATACAACTTTTTAAGTGTTTCCCAGATTTCCTGAGATGTAGCACAATCCCTGATATGTGGAATAATATTGCCCTTTACAGTCCATTCACAAGAATACCTTGGCCTCGGTCTCTCTACGCTCCCAATCTTGAACTGAAGTTGTTGGTGCTGCTAGTTTGGTTTCATCTCCTGTTACTGTCGACTAGGCATTAGATCCTTCCAATAATGTTTGTAACCTAAATTTCCATTTGTGTAATTTTCTCCATCTAGTTTTGTGGACTCATTTAATTATGAATCCGCTAATGAGTTCACCATAAAAATACCAAATATCCCCCAATTCACCAGTAAATAAAAACTTATAAAAATCCTTTACACCAAAACTTAGCTCTCAAAATAATAACTTATCACTTAACCAAACTTTATAACCAATTAAAATCACTATCAATACGATTCAAATATTTATACCAAAATACCTTTTCATTCGTAAATGAAACTTAACCCAAACCTCCAGTTAATCATAAAATATCTGAGTGTCCACTTAAATCCAAATAAAATATTAAATATCCCTTTAACTTTAGGTCCACTTATTCAAAATAAAATATTAAATCTATAATGCTCCAAACAAATCACAAAAAAAATTTAATTTTCACAATTTTTTTTTTTAAAATTCTTGCTTCACCTTTATGGTCACTTTCATACCTTACTCATTTGATGATGTCGAATTTCTGTGGAGAACACTCTTAATAGGAACTGAAACAAAGATGTCTTGATATAGTACTTAACCAATAGACCTAAGTCTTCTTGTAGAAAAACAAATGCACTTTAAACCACTGGAAGATCCCCTCCTTGGAATGAAAACTCATGGTGGTGGTGGAAGCTCACAATTGCAATAGCGTTGGATTACAACACACGACAATTGTGGCTTTGGCTAGAAACTTTTGATTCACCCTTTTTGCTTTGAATCTAACTGCACTTGCGTCTATATATTCTATCTGCGGACCAAACTCTTACGACTCCTCAACGTTCACCACCTTAGCAAGCTCTTATACCAACTTAAATAAATAGAAATAGCAAAAATATGATAACGCAACACCATTTTTTTTATTAAATCAAGCCAATGCCAAAAAGCTGATGCATAATACATAACATTGTCTCCTTATAAAGCATAATAACTCCTACTCAACTACAACTAGCTCATCTACTTAACTACCACTGACTCATAGTGAAAAGAAGGACTTATACAAAGTCTCGAACAATCATGAGTTGTGTTCTATATAATCTAGAACATTCACTCGAGTTCTACATAATTTGGAACATTCTATTTCTCCATTAACTCTAAGTGATTCACTTTAATACAACATTTTTGAAGCAAACATTATCTTCGTGCCATTTAATTCTGCACAACATAAATGCAACATAGAATATAGACTCAATCTCACACCACAAATGAAACAAGGAAACAAAGTTTTGTGCTATAATTCCCCCCCTTAGGGGAAAATTGTATTAATCACACATATACCATCAATAATCATACAAAATGTTCTCCTTATATACTATAAGGGAATTATAACAATCATTTTCAGATTTAGCCATTAATCCCAACCATCTCCTAAAATATCTTAAAAAATCTCCACCAAATTCTCTACCTATTTCCGTGAATCTCTCCTCTAGATTTCCATGATTTTCTCATCAATCCTCATCCATATTATCTCTTATTTCTTCCTCTTTTGTTGACATGTAGATTTCTAGATTTAATCTACATTGTCACATTTCTCCATATAATTCATTAAGGAATACAAATATGAATTATTCTCTCCATTTCTCGTCCTTACATAGACTTCTAGAATGAGACGACATTATTAATATATTTTCATAATATCACTCACAAATATAAATCATTCCTGAATGTCCCCTTTTAATAAGTATTGAATTGGTCCCTCTTTATTTTTCCCTTGTCCTTTGTCTTAATCTTTGGTTGATGTTTGGCTTCAAGTTCTCCACTTTTACTTTGTACCTGCAAACACAAATATAAGTTGAAGTCCATATAAAAGAGTATCCATCCACTAGAGTACATGTGTCACCAACCGTTGCATCCACCGGTTCTCTAGGAAATATCCTCGTACATGGTTCATTAACTGGTTTTGGTGCTACAATTACCATTTACCTGTACTTATTTCACCCCTTTCCATCTATGTCATCATTGTGAAAATTTCACTATTGGAATCCTTCTACAACCACTGGTTAAGTTTCTTCTATTTTTTATATAACCGAACAAAATTATTTACTGTTTGCTACGGTAAATAACGAAACTAACACACTACAGTCTTCACAAATATAAAATGTTGTGGAAACAAAATACAGTGCAAGAAAAAATAACACACATTCGACACTGTTAAATTTGGATAAATGTCCTTGGAAAAACCCAATGCAGGCAAACCAATGCAGCAGTTGAGGGTTTGTATTATTATGCAGTAGTTTCTGAATACAATCTTTGGATTCCTTACTGGCTATCCAATACATATAATTGGCAGAAAGTTGTGAGAAAATAACCTCACACTATCACTGACGAACCAACACTGATTCAACCTTTGAATGGCTAGCCCCAAGCTGCCTCTGTGTAGTCTCTGTGCAATCACTGCCCTGCTCTGCGTCACAACTGATAGGGACTGCGTCACTCCCTTCGTTGATCAATCTGCTGGCTAGATGCTCCAATCTCTGGCCCTTTGGTCTCACACCCCGATTCTTGGCACTAGAACTGGACTTCTCCTCAACAGAACTGTGGATCTCCTCTTAGACTCTGCGTTGCCCAGTGTGGCTCTGCGCTGCCTCTCTGGATCTCTCTCTGCTTCCTCTGCGTTGTATTCACCGGATTAGGAAAATCTTCCATTGGTCATTATCCTTGCCCCTCACTGCATGATCACTTCTCTGACAACTGCTGCACTTCTCTCTTGAGAAATCGATCTGTTGATCTCCAATTTGATGTGTCTTCGAAGTGCCCATCGAGCCTCTTCTTATAATCTTCTTGTTGAACATTCAACGGCCCAGATTAAATCCTAATCAATGGCTCAGATTGGCTTGACTCGATCTCCGTCTTTTTCTAGAAGATTCACATCCAGTTTCATTAATACCCTTTAATTATTTTAATTTCCTAAGTTTAGACTTAGGCATCCATTAAAAATAATTAATTATTTTAATAAAACTGTCTCTGAGTGGAATTTCCCAAAACTATTTCTAGGTCTTGGAGGATGCATGTGTCCTAGCCTCCCTGCAAATTTTGAGGCTTAGAGCACATCCGATGCTACCAGAAATAAACACTCTCTCTTAGCGAGGAATGTGCTCTAGTAATGCAATCTGCTGAAGCATCACCCTGACTCTGTATCATCTCCATCTGCGCTGCTGATGTCTGAGATCACTACCCACCATCTATTGCACAAATCCTGTATCTGTGTTGTTGCTGACCCTGCATGTTGCTGCCAACTGCATCTGCACTGCAACTCTGTTGCTGTTGCAACAGGAAAAAATCCAAAATACTGAACCAAATGTGTTCAACATGATGCATCTGTCACTAGAGTTCTGACTTTTACTAGTCTCTGCATTGACCCTATGAAGCCTCTGCGCTGCTGCTGACTCTGCAGTGTGCCAAATGCACTGCTACCAACTCTGCTCTGTGATGCTCAGTCTCTGGCACTCCTAGCCACTGCAGCTGTCACTCTGGCACTCCTCTGCACCAACTAACACTGGTCCATCCTGCTACTTCTGATATGGGCTCCCATAACAAGGTATTGATCTAAGAGGTGGACTCCTCAAGGATCCTTCCCAGTTGCAGTTATCTGGAACTACAATACTAGATCACCCCACCTCTCCCCTGGAGGTATGTAGGAAATCATGGAAAACTCCTCCTCCTCGTTCCCTGCGGTTGTAGCCTGATAATCATGTTTCTCTTCCTTGGCCTTCCTTTTGAGAGGACACTACGTAGCGTAGTGACCAACCTCACCACACCTAAAACATCATTTGATCTTTGAGATGTCCTTCTTCTGCCTCCGCTGCTTCTACTGCCCCTTTGATGTAAGGGCTGTATTCTCCTCCTCCTCCTTGGGCTTCGTCCCATTGTTGCTGCGGCCATCAAGTATTCACTTTACTAAGTCTCGCCTCATCTCTTCTTGTTGAAGAGCAACCCACATCCCTTCCCAATCTGACAATATTTCTCTACCCAGGATACTCTGGACGAAGACTTGCCATTCTTCTAAGATAGAATTCAGGGCCAACCTCACCATCTTTGTAGCCTGAGGTGCTGACCCTACAGCTGCTAGCTGATCTCGAACTTCCTGAAGCTTTGAAAGGAACAGATCTATGCGCTCCTCCTTCTACATCGTTGTGGATCTCATCTTCACCTGCAAGAACATCTTCCACTGCTCGAATGATCCCTCATACAACGTAGCCAAGGCATCCCACATCTCTTTGGCTGCCCCTTTTCCAGATATGCGAGAAACAATGTGATCCCTCGCTCCGTCAAGGATCAACCTCTTGACTTTTGCCATATCCTTCTTATAGGCCTTCAATGGATCTGGATCTGCGGGGACAACTACCACATTATCGATAATGTGAAAATTTCTGAATCTTATACGTATGCAGAAATCTTAATGTTAAATTTGGTTATGCTCCTCCTACTTAATTAAGTTACTAACTGAATAAATTCAAATTAATATCGAAGCAAAACACATAACAAACTTTCACCAATCCAGATCTAGAAAAAACATATGCACACATAGACAAAGTGACACTGTGATTTTTTGGACAAATAGTCCCCGGAAAAACCCAATGCGGGAAAACCAGTTTGCTGGAGGGTTTTATTATTAAGAATTTTTTGAATACAACAAATTTGGGTTCCAGATCTGGAAAACTCGACAGAGAAATAATAGATCTACATCTCACTCACTGTTCTGAAGCCAAAATAATGATTGATCCACACCCTCAAACAAGATTTGCAAGACTCAACCAAAATTAGGCCCTAGAAACCCCAGCGCTGCCCTTGAAGCCTCCGCGTCAGTCTCTGAAGCCCCTGCGTCCCTCAGCACTTTGCTGACTGGGAACTCACCCACCTAAGGCTGGGTGATAAGATCTTACATCTTTCCAGGGTCTCTGTAACCACCAGGAGAACTCAGGCTGATCCTTTGTCCATGAGAATTTTCGCTTTCATGCTACTGGTCATGCCCTTCCTCTTCTGCTCTCTGCTTCTCTCTGTTTGCATCCCTCAGTACGAAAATCTGTGCCTCTGCAGATTGGTGCAGTCAGATCACACCCACCAGCCTAAATTCCCTCTCAGGCTGACACTTCTTAAAGAGTTCTGGCAAACTTTATTTAGAATCAGTAACTGAGTCTGCCTCTGCATGTGCTGCTTCACCAGTAGCCCCGAGGCCCACCATATTTTTCTGGACAGAGCCAAGTGTCAGATCTTGAATCAATGGCTAAGATTAAAAGAAAGCTTGATCCGTGTGACTTAAGACAATTTCATCACATGTTTAATTAAATTCACTTTAATTATTTAAGTTCTCTAAGTTTAGACTTAGGAAATACATTAAAATAATTAATTAATTTAATATCTCCTAAACCAGATGAAATTTCCCAAATCGATTTCTGGATCTTGTAGATTTAGTGTACTCTAGTCTCTCCACAAAATTTGGGAGCTAGAGCACAACTGATGCCACCCCAAATACAAAAAATCTCAACACTCCCCCTTAGCATCAGGAGTGTGCTCTAGCAATACATTGTGAAAATTTTCAACCAGTTGCAGTGATAAATTTATTTCTCCTACTTATTATTTCAATAAGTTATTATTCAGAAATCTTCCGGCAAATATCGAAATAAATACAAATGCAACATTCACAATTATATATGCAGTGAAATAAACAGTAGGGAACATAGGCACAAGAATCAATCACATGTACACAATTATTGTTGGATAATTGTCCCCGGAAAAACCCAATGTGGGAAAACCAGTGCACAGATGAGGGTTTTATTATTTCTTCGGTAAATGATATCTTTACATGGAAAATATTCGGCGGGTAAATTCTGAACCACCTGAGACTGATTATCCGGCTTACTCGGACAATTTTCTGACACCCAGAACAATCCCTGGAAGCCTCTACGTCAGTTTGCGTGATTCTCTGCACAGTCCTAGAGCTGGACTGCGTGAATCTGCGTGGGTTGCAGCCTCAAGCTGCCTCCAGTGACCCACTGCTGCTCTTCAACCTTAATCTCGATCACCCTTGACCTTCTCTTATTTCTGCAATTTCTCGCCCTGCAACTCTCCTGCCGAGATCGAATTCTACATCAGAATGGATCTCCTTTGCGTACTAATTGTGTGCCTGGCTTATCTTCCAAGTGACCCTCAAGACTTCTTTTATAATCTTCCAGTTGGAGAACCAACTGCCTAGATTAAAAAATCAATCAATGGCTAAGATTAAATCTTGAATTGATCCATGTTTTCTAGAAGATTAACACTCTGACTTATTAATTCCATTTAATTATTTTATTTTCCTAAGTTTGGACTTACGGTCTCCATTAAAATAATTAACTAATTTAATAAGTCTTGAACCTAGTTGAATTTCCACAAACCGTTTCTGGGTTCTTTGGAATGCTGTTGTCCAACCCTTCCTGCAAAGTTTGAGACTTGGAACACTTCCGGATGCTACAAAAATCAACACTTCCTCTTAGCGAGGAAGGTGTTCCAACAATATTCTTGCTGCATGCTCTCTGATTCTGAAGCACCCTCTGTGCTGTTGCCCCCTGTTCTGCTGCCTTTGACATTGCCACTGTCACTTGCTGCATCTGTACCACAACTCCCTCTAACTAGAGAATCCTATTACTGGAAGGGATTCTTCATCATCCCCATCTTCTCTTTGAAGTAGACAAAATTTGTCTTTCCTAGAGCTTTGGTGAGGATGTCTGCCACCTGTTCTCCTGTTGGAGTGTACTGCAACTGAACAACTCCACGTTGTACACGGTCCCTGATGAAGTGACATCGGATGTCAATATGTTTCGACCTATCATGAAACACAGAATTCTCAAAGAGTTTTATACAAATCTGATTATCACATAAAATGTCGGTCGCTTCCATTTTCTCCTTGAGTAGATTTACTAATAGTTTTCTAAGCCATATGGCTTCGCATGAAGCTGTGATAGCTGCCATATACTCTGCCTTTGCTGAACTCAATGCCACGATATTCTGTTTCCTACTGCACCAAGAAGTCATTCCTGATCCCAGACTAAAACAATACCCACTGGTACTCTTCCGATCAACTGAACTTCCAGCCCAATCTGCATCAGTAAAACCACTCAACCTGACATCACTGTCACGGGTGTACTTCAATCCAAGCTCGATTGTCTCTCGAAGGTACCTGAGAAAATGTTTGGCTGCTGCCCAATGTGCCCTCTTCGGTTCTACCATGAACTGACTTAGGGTATTAACAACATAACAGATGTCTGGCCTTGTATTTATCAGATACATCAATGACCCTATGAGCTGTCTATACAGTGTAAGATCAACTTCATCATCTTCGGACGTGTCGATTTTCCTCCAGTTGGTGATCATTGGAGTGGTCATGGGCCTACAATCCTCCATCTGAAATCTCTTTAGAACCTCTGTAGTTTACCTTCCTTGACCAAGGAAGATCTCCCCATTCCGCTGCCAAACTTCCAACCCCAAAAAATAGTGCATCCGCCCTAGATCCTTCATGTCAAACTCTTCAGCTAAATTCTTCTTGCAATTTGTGATGAGCCTTGATGATCCTGTCAAGAATAGATCATCCACTGTAATATCCCCAATAGGAAATAGACAGTAATACACAGCAATACAAGCATACAACTATATGGAAAAATGCCGGAAATAGAATATAGAGCAAGTACACATAATAATGCCAGAAATGCTAAGCCATTTTATTAATCTGAGAATATAATGAGATACAATGGATAATCAGAATAAATGCACCTATCCTTGCCCAAGGCAAGTGAAGAACCCTCTCAGAAAAACAGGAAATGGCTGCTACAAGAACTGCATCCCATCTGCTGGAAGAAACTACCGTAAACTGCTGCTGCTGGAATGAACTGAAGCTAGGGGCTGATCCCCTTGCCGGAATGAGCTGAAAATCGGTAGACCACCTGAACTCACCACCCCGAACAAAACCCAGAAACCATATACAAAACGGACCACCTCCGAAAATCACCCCCAGAAACCCCCCTCCTAGAAAAACGCTGTCCCTCCAGGACCAGTGCAGACACCAACTGAAATAGACTGAAATGAGGCCACAACTCCTCAGGAAACTCACCAAATGATAAACGCTGAACCTCCACACCGGAATAGGCCTGAATCTCCTACAGAAATCTCTACTACTGAACAGCTCCAACTCAAACTGCGTCCTCCCTCCAAGGACTGCGCAGTCACCCAATGAAGCTCAGCTCCTCAGCAAAACTCCCAACAAACACCTGCAAATCTCCTGCTAAAGACTGAAGAAAAACCTTGCCCGAGCAGGCACTCGAAGTCCCCCGGGGCCAAGGGTGAGATCTCCGACCGGAGACACTTAGTCGCACTAAACAGTGCTGCAGACCGACTAAACAGCCAGTGTGCTCAAGTAGACAGAAGTCTAGCTCAATATCATCAACAACATCCAATAATGCCCAAATGAGATAGCTCTCCCTCCTTTTATAACGCTGGCCCTCCTCAAAACCCTACGTGGTCCCTCTCTCTCCCACGTGCTCCTCATGGGCTTGCGCAGAAGCTTCTAGAGGCTACGTGAGCCTCCTCTCATACGTGGTGTGGACCCCCAAGGCTCCCCTTTAAGTTATAACGTTGCTCCTACTAGGGAAGCACTTTATTTTATTTAAGTGAGTTGACCCCTCTTTTCTCACTTTTATTTATTAATTAACTATAGGCGGCAAAATTATACAAAAATCAAATATTCCAATTAGCGGTGGAAAAATTATACAAAAATCAAATATTCCAATTAGCGGTGCTAATTAGGAATATTACAGTCCCCCCCGGCAAAATGTTGCTTGTCCTCAAGCAACTGAAGTGATGGATGCTGTAATATCTTCTCATCCTCCCAAGTGGCATCCTCATCCGGCAAAAATTGCTTGTCCTCAAGCAACGCTTGAACAAGCCTCGTCTCTAGCTGATGCTCCCTACCGATACTACAAAATGTGCCTGGGTCCCACTGAAACCTCTCTAACCTCTGCATCACCCTGATACGAAGGGATATCTCAATGCCAGGATCCCAAAGTGACCTCTCACAGTACCAGCCAACCAATAATCCTCCCGCATCCCATCGCCACCATGGCCAATAATCGCACCAGTCCCACGGCTCAGACTGTGCACTGCCTCTAGCTATGACCAATGCTCTAAGAGGTGAAGACCACCAACAAGCATCAATGCTCCCGGGCTCTTGCTGCGCTGTACCTGTAGCTGCATATGCTACCCCTCCAACTGCATACCAACTCATCACCTCTCTCCAATCCAAGTTGTGACTCAACCCCATGCTGATCCCGCTCTCCTGAAATCGGGACGGGGTGCTGAAGAAATGATGACCTGTGTCCCCCTGCCAACTGGAATCTAGAACATGTGCTATGTCCATGGGCCCCTGCTCCGCTGTGCTCCCTCCGACGAATACCATAAAATCAAGAGGGTACCAACTCATGATCTCCCGCCAGTCCGTCATGGAAGAAGAACCTGATGTAGCGGTAACAACTGCATATGGAACATGCCGGGAGTGCTGTCGCCAACTCGTAATCAACTCCCACTGCTCTGCCCTGTCTGCCAGTGAAAGCTGCCTGTAGAAGGAAGCCCCTCTCTCTATAATGGGCCAAAGTGGGCAAGATATGCTGCAAGCTCCATCGATGTACTCCTGGGGAGTGCTACACACTAAAAACACTGCAGCTCTGCTGACTGTGTGTGCACCTATCTGCGTCTCATCCCTGTGTCGACCCACAGATGGATGCTCCACCATACCCAACAACTTCTCCCACTCCTGATCAGGAATGTCATGCTCCCGCTGTCTACTGGTCCCCTGCAGAACAATCCCATCGACCTCCAAAACCTCTAGAGAATATGGATCTGCAGCTGCTGTCACCGTACTCGATGTCAGTGCATATGACTGTCCCACCTCGATGGCTGACCCCAATGTTCGCCGCATATCCCTCATCGACTCAATGTGGGCACCCATCTGGCTCTCTCTCAAAGGAATATCATGCCTGATGTAAGTAGTGTCCTCCTCTGTCAACTGAGGCTCCATCACCTGCTGCTCTAGTTGAATTGTCACAAGTGACTCTTCACCCAGAGTATCTCCCGCAGAGTCCCATGACTGCTCACCCTGGACACTAGAATATAGCTCCGGTCTACTGTCACCATCCATGCATGACTGCTCTCGCTCCCCAGAAGCGTCCTGAACTGATCCTATGGACTCATATGAAAAAGAGTCCTCACCCTGGTATACAGAAGGAATGCCCTCCTGTTCTACCTCCACCATCTCATCTACATCGAACATGCCACCCATCCTCTCGATAAAGTGTCGATACAGTGTCTGGAGCCCAAACACATACTGGGATGTTACCTCTGCTGTACCTAGTATCCTCTGCCCATGCATGTTCTCGACATGCCGTGAGGGAAAAGTGATGCATGTCTCCCTCATGACCTGCTCCCCAAGCGTAGGCTCAGTGATGACTGATGCACCACCTCTGCAAAGGATCATCTCATCCCCCAACCTGTGGCTGTCAACTAGCACACCAACCCAGTGCCACTGCTGACAAGTCTCTCGCCTAGTGTACTGAGTGTCATCCAAATATCTAGGGTGAACCTCGCGTACCCTGCTGCTCACGCCCAAAGTGCCAAAGGTCAAGAACATAATCAGCTGTACCTGTGAGTGATGTCGAAGCGAGTCAGGTGTGTGAGTCCCCACAGATACCGCCAAGTATCGCTCCTTTGTATCTCCATCGATCCTGGGTGAACTACTACCAAAGGTAAGCCCGATGTCCCTGTCCATGAGTCTCTCTGGAAGAAATGCTCTAAGACCCTGCTGTGCAGTACCGTGTGCCCTCGCATACCACTGATCATCCATATACTCCTCAACATGCCACTGCACACTGAGACATACCTCGGTATGCTGCTGGATACCATGTGCTACTGCTGTAGCACCCTGTACCGTCTCGTGCCCTGACTGTGTCCAGGCATCGGTCACTCTCCGCATGCTCTCAATGTGATGTAGGATACTCCTACTCCACAATGCAGTCCCACACACTATGGTACACCACCATGCTACTCCACGTCCACCGGCAATCCACCGCTCAATGCTAGAGGCTCCCACACATCCCTGGATGTGATGACCTAGAGATGTGCCTCTACATGTCGGACTACCACCAATCGGTAACATCGTCTCCACCGTCGTATCACTATACCTGCCGACGAAAGGATCATCACTCCAAATCCTCCTCAAGGGGTCCGAGAAGTGAATCTCTCTGTGTGTCAGTAGTGTTACCACCACTGCTCGGCTCCGCTGCGTCCTCTGTGCCCCACACAAAGGTGAAGAATCCTTGGCCCCATACAAGGTGTCATCTGGTGGCCTGCCAATGCCACCTCCTCCGACAAGCTCCTGCCAAGGTGTGCTGACCACCCCATGATCCCGTGTATGAATGACATGCCAAGACAACCTAGGGAGTCTGCCCATAAACTGGTTGGCCACTGGAGCTGACCGAAACTACACATGCTCTACTACTAGGCCAACTGTACTCTCCAAGGCATAGTCAGCCGACCTGCCTGGGAAACGGTAGGTGATCCCACCTAGATCCCAATGCCAATCTGGGGTTCCTGTATTCCCCATGCATAGAAAATCCTGCTGAGCTACACTCGGATCCATCACTATCTCCATAGCCCGCTCCACCGAGCACCAACTCAAAATCTCTCGCCATCCAACCTCAACATGTGGATGCTGTACCCTGTGCAACTCTGATCGTCCAAGTCAACATATGAGATCTGACTAGGTGGCTCTGCCTCTCTCTCTCCAACGGGAAGAGATGACCCAACAACACTGCTAGTCCCATCCATGCATGCCTAAAGGGGAATGATCTGACGCTCCAACGTGCCCTCTGATTGTACCATCAGGGAATCTAGTCGTTCCCCAATGCGGACCAACTTGGCCGCTGACTTGGCACAAGTCACTCTCATACCCTCCAGCTCCTGGTCCTGCAACAAAATGGCCTCCCGTACTGACATGGCCTTCCCTCTCAAAACTCGAAGGTCCGTCCGAAGCCGATGATACCGCTGTCTGCGACCATCATCCAATACCTCTGTACCTGCTAGTGCCTCATCGAAGGTGGATATATCTCCTAATGCCTCACCCATCTGTCGTGTGCTGCTACCACCTGAAGACTCGGACATGACTCCGGTCATCACCTCAATGGATGGCTCTACTGAGGTAGGCTCTACCTTCTCCACTACAACATCAACCGTCATGGCCAAGGAGGTCTCCAATGAGGGGGTATCCTGTGTCACACTAGGTGTAACCTCAGACTCCCTGCAATCCTGGGTGCCCTCATCCTCCAAGTGCAATGTACAATCCAACAATGGCTCATGAGAATGATGGTTCGATTCCTCCTTGAGTGTTTCCATGTTGCACAGCACAGTGCAACCAGGCTGCTCTATAGTAGCAATGAGATTTGACCCTTGATCTACAAGAGTCCCATCCTCCAAAGTGTTGGCTGCCCCAACTGTCGATGCATGTGGCTGCTCCTCCATGAGTGTGACAGCGTTATCACAAGCCTCCCCACAAGGTGATGTGATCTCTTCTTGATGAGAATCGGAAGCGCATGGTACTTCCTCTTCTTTCTCTTCAATCTTCTTGACTTCCTCTACGGTGGATGAATTTCCTCTGAATCCAAAAAGATATGAGAAGAAATTCTTCTCTTTCACCGTTCCGGTCTTCTTGGGCTTAGACTCACAGGGACTAGTGGATCCCTCATGATGCATGGGAAGAGGTGATCTCCCAATGGTACGCTGCAAATCTGAACTCTGCATGGTAGAAAACCCACTGTTCCTTTCACTGTACCTTCCTCCTTCATCCTGCCTGAGCCAACAATAATCTTTGAAGGGACAAACTGCTTTGAAGTCTTCCCCCTTGGATTTCGATTCTCTGAAATAATCTTCAAGGGGTATACGACCATGTTGCCTCGGTACTTCAGGTAAGAATGTAGGCATTGTGATCCTCATATTTGCCATAGATTGCCAGCTTTACAGGCTAAGCCAGAACTATGCTCTGATACCACTGTAATATCCCCAATAGGAAATAGACAGTAATACACATCAATACAAGCATACAACTATATGGAAAAATGCTGGAAATAGAATATAGAGCAAGTACACATAATAATGCCAGAAATGCTAAGCCATTTTATTAATTTGAGAATATAATGAGATACAATGGATAATCAGAATAAATGCACCTATCCTTGCCCAAGGCAAGTGAAGAACCCTCTCAGAAAAACAGGAAATGGCTGCTACAAGAACTGCATCCCAGCTGTTGGAAGAAACTGCCGTAAACTGCTGCTGCTGGAATGAACTGAAGCTAGGGGCTGATCCCCTTGCCGGAATGAGCTGAAAATCGGCAGACCACCTGATCTCACCACCCCGGACAAAACCCAGAAACCATATACAAAACGGACCACCTCCGAAAATCACCCCCAGAAACCACCCTCCTAGAAAAACGCTGTCCCTCCAGGACCAGCGCAGACACCAACTGAAATAGACTGAAATGGGGCCACAACTCCTCAGGAAACTCACCAAATGATAAATGTTGAACCTCCACACCGGAATAGGCCTGAATCTCCTATAGAAATCTCTACTACTGAACAGCACCAACTCAAACTGCGTCCTCCCTCCAAGGACTGCGCAGTCACCCAATGAAGCTCAGCTCCTCAGCAAAACTCCCAACAAACACCTGCAAATCTCCTGCTAAAGACTGAAGAAAAACCTTGCCCGAGCAGGCACTCGAAGTCCCCCGGGGCCAAGGGTGAGATCTCCGACCGGAGACACTCAGTCGCACTAAACAGTGCTGCAGACCGACTAAACAGCCAGCGTGCTCAAGTAGACAGAAGTCTAGCTCAATATCATCAAAAATATCAATAATGCCCAAATGAGATAGCTTTCCCTCCTTTTATAACGCTGGCCCTCCTCAAAACCCTACGTGGTCCCTCTCTCTCCCACGTGCTCCTCATGGGCCTGCGCAGAAGCTTCTAGAGGCTACGTGAGCCTCCTCTCATACGTGGTGTGGACCCCCAAGGCTCCCCTTTAAGTTATAACGTTGCTCCTACTAGGGAAGCACTTTATTTTATTTAAGTGAGTTGACCCCTCTTTTCTCACTTTTATTTATTAATTAACTATAGGCGGCAAAATTATACAAAAATCAAATATTCCAATTAGCGGTGCTAATTAGGAATATTA
>JAXQQM020071046.1:0-84259 GCA_034641835.2 Pinus albicaulis | reverse complement strand
TGCTGGATAGCACAGATATCTCAGACAGGCAATTCAAGACTCAGTCTGAAGAGCTAATTGGGTCATTCACCGTAGAAGATGTGAGATTAATGTATAAGCTGCCAAAACCTCAGGCGACTTACAATAGCAAATTCATGGAAGATTTTGCCAAAGAACATGCGAATTTGGCAGATTGCACAAAGGAGTGGACTAAAAGAAGTGAACCATTAAAGAAGAACAAACAAGGTATGTACAGCACGGGTTCGCTTACTTCTCCTTATTGTTTTACTGCTGCTATGTTATGCAGGCTTTTTGGAAAGCCTGACATAAATATGATTTTGCCCGAATGGCTTCCTTTGTTGAATGCGGCCGTTAATTCTACAATTGTAGACTGGGCCAAAATCCTATCTGATACTATGACCTCTGCTATTTTTCAATACCGGTCAAAACAAAATGTTTCCCAACGGGTTTACCCGCCTTTTTATTTATCTGCTTATGTCATGGACGCCATCTGCTATGTCTCTAAATTCCCTGTAATGGGTTGGAAATGGACTATCCAAGACCCTTCGCCCATTCATGTGTACCATAAAGAACTGTGGGAATCTAAGTTTGTCCCCCATTTTTACCAAATTTGCCATGGAATAATGTTGCCATTGTACATAACCTTGTATAATAAGGATCCCCCAAGGTTATCTTCAGAAACAGAGGTTGATATTCTCCCCGTCGCAAGATGGTTTGGAGAAGAATTGTTCACCTATATTAGGGTTTTTGGAAGTTATGCTTCTCCACATGTGTTACCCCTATATGTTCCTGATAGACTTGTAGCCCGAGAAATTGCTTATCAGACCTGTGGCCAGGGAGGGATGACAAAAGATTTAAAGGATAAGAAAAAGGGCATTTGGCCACAATGTCCCATAAAATGTGGAACATTTTCACTGTCCGATATTGGTCATGCATTTCAAGAGATAGGCAACATTACATCCCTACAGCTGTTCAAATTCTCAAAAAGGTTATATGACCAAAATGATATTGTTAAGAATTTTACCAATGCAATTAAAGTAAAGGAATTTGTCGCAGAGCCTGATCTTTTTGATGATATGCTCCAAGCAAGAAATTCATTCAAAGAAGTTTTGAATTCAGCCCGAGCACAGCTATCCCCACCAGACTTCCAGCAATTCAAACTTTATAGAGAAAGGAGACTAATTCCTGTTCCTTTGGATAATCTACGCTTAGAGCCCGCAAGGGAGCAAACTCCTAGTGTTAGTCTTAACGGCAGTTTGAGTACAAGTAAATCCAAATCAAAATCTGACAGAGATTCTAAACTCTCCAATAAGTCCAAAGAAAAGGAAGATAAAACGGAGGAATCCATTAAAGATTCTGCACAATCAAATGAACTTGATCAACAGAAAATTTTGACTCTTCAACAGACAATTCCTCCTCCAACCAGTGTACAGCAACAGCCAGTCACCATCGAGTTAGATAAAGAATGGGAAACCTTTAATCAATTGATTAATATAGAAGGACAGAATGTACAGACCCCTGTCCAGACAATCAAAGTTTTGAACGCAGGAACAAGCAGCAAAGCCGCAGCAATAGAACACATACCAATCACACCCTCCTCTGAAATCGTACTTAATGTAGAGGACATCCCTCCTCTGGATGTATTTTATAGCCCAAAATACAAAGCAGTAGTTAAAAGACAAAGGAAAAAGAGAAAAATAGAAAGTGCAATTGCTACTGAACCAGAACAAGTAGATGTTTTATGGAAAGATCCTTCCACAGAGCCTACTCGTAATCTCACTAAATTATCTCAAATAACGGGAGCTTATGCTTCTGCAACCATTGATAAAGCAGTTGAGATACAGCTTTTATTGGATGAAAAAGAAGAACAGGTAAAGGCCCTACAACAACAACTGCAACAGGTACAGGCCAATAAGGAAGCACAATTAAAACTTGAAGAGTTGCAACAACAACTTCAAGGAATCCAAGAACAGCATAAGGATGATCCTAAGATTCCAGAATTCATTTCAGAAACCATCTCTTTGAATAATCAACTACTGCAACAAGAAGAAGTTTTCTGTCAAAAGATATTGCAATGGAATTCTTTATGCCAAGAAAGTGATAAAATCACAAGTCATGCCGTAGATTTACGAAATGATTATGATTTAATTAATGAAAAGATCAATGATTATCTAGCATGGCAAAAGACAGAAGAAGGTAGGAAAATTGGTGCACCCATCATTAACGAGAACCATAAAGAAATACTGTTTAATAATTGGGATGCACAAATCAGAAGTGCAGAAAAGGCAGCAGAGGAGGCATCTACAGTGGCAAACACTCTCACTGATTGTGTAAATGAAAATTTACACAAAGCTAACTTGATTTCTGAAAATGTTCCAGGTTATCTCCCACAGGCAAATCAATTGCAAAAAGAATGGAGGCAAAAGGCAGAAGAAAGAGCAAAATCCATCCAAGGGCTGACAAGATTGAATTGGGACGCATACTGGGCATACTTAGTAAAGCCACACAGTCAGCATAGCACGCTCAATTGTATCATCAATGCTACAGAGAATATTGCTCCTACGCTTGCCGACTCTGTCTTCTCAGGACAATTGAATTCAGAAGTCGGTCAACCGCATCTTCTCAAAACTATGCTAGATGCCTGCAAGAGCAAAGATCAAGTTCATAGTTAGATAGATTTAGTTTTAATTTCACTGTATTTTAGCCTAGGAAAAGGACGGTCATTGAACCGAATCCTTAATTTTTGTAATAAACTATTTTTAGAGTTAGTTAAAGTAGTATTTAAACCCCTCTCATGCAGAGAGATAGGGGTCCTGGATCTTAATACTTTTAGACTTGGAGATTGCATTTCTGTACTCCATTGTCTTATATATTTTGAAAAGGATCACATCTGGTGATTTTTATGCGAAATTATCTTTGAAGTGTTGCATTTCTGTACCTTTAGAATTCGATTTTGCATTATAATTGCTGGATAGAGTATCAGATTGCATCTGGAAGTCATCAAGATGAACAAGGTATTTCTATCTGTTTGCTGTTGATTTCTGTTGTTATATGATATTTGTTTTAAGATTGCTATCATTTATATGTATTTGTTTTCACAACGCTCTCTTTTGTATATCATTTCTGAGTATAATTGAAACGTTATTTTTCATAATTACATGTAAATGGTATTCAATGATGAATTCAATATGCTATTATAACTCTGTTTAATTTCTTAAACAGAGTTACCTTTATTTGTTTCTGCACATTTCAATTTGATTAATAATACATTTTCATGGTTATTGTTGGATTGAAACAATCTTAAGTTGTATTCACATGTTATTACCCGGGTTAGTATTAGAATTTCTTTATCAGTATTTAGCTTAGATTAGATAGTTTTATTTTAGTTAATTTAGTCCCATTTCCACCCACCCAATCCAATCCATTTAGTTATAAGGAAACTGGTCCTTTAAATCCAGTCGGAGCCACCATACCAAACGGAAAAGGAGATGTCCTAAGGTCCCGACCGGGTGGTTATCCTCGATGTTTGAAGCAGAGGTTTTCTAGGCTTCAACATTTTTGGCGCTAGAAGGAGGGCCTGAGCTATGAATGGAAAGTAAATCTCTATCCACAAGCCATTCCGAGAGCAAAACACCCTCATTAACTTCTTCAATTTCTTCTGAAATTCAAAATCCTAGAGAAGAAATTGCAGAAAATATTCAAACACCCACTACCAAAATCTTTAAACATTCAGACGATCAACATCCCGAGTCTCCTGAAGTTCAAGATTTAATTCAGAAATTGAAAGGATTCTCATTATCTCTTGAAGAGTCTGAAATATCTGAAGGTAGTGTAACTTCAAAATTTGTTTCTTCAAAACCTCTTACTAGGCTTCAAAGTGAAAAACTTGGTATCTCTCCCAAAGAATTCCCTTTACCTAGTAGAGTTAAAACAAGAAAAACACAATCGGAATCAGCAAGTTCAACCTCTAATATCCAAATACCTGTTTCCGAAATCCCGTCTCAACAAAGTACAACCGTTTCCATATCATCTCCACAAACATCTTCTCCTCAATCTTCATCAGTCTCAACATCATTTATTTCAACAACTTCTATCCAAACACCACCAGTTTCTACTATCCCTCCGATACTCATCCCAACAATGGCACAGATACCATGGTCTACTCCAGGAGCAGTCAACATGGCTGCACCTTTACACGATTTACCAGACAATCCTGGAAAATGGCTTCCAAAGTTTAGCCCAGATCTTAACATTCCAGCTGAAGAACATATCAATAACTTTATGCTGGCCATTAATTTGAATGGAGTCACACAGGAGGATGTTGTAGTTAGACTGTTTCCTTACACCCTTCAAAGAATAGCAGGATCATGGTATTTTTCATTACCATCAGGATCTATAACAAGTTGGGACATTTTTGCAGATCAATTTTTAACCAAATTTGGAGATGACCGATCAATTGCAACTTTACTTAATGATCTCTCAAATTTGAAAATTGAACCCAAGGAACCAATTAAGGAGTTTAACTCCCGATTCAATAAGCTCTTGAATAAAATTCCCACTGATTCCAAGCCAAGTGAGCAGGTCAGAATTGAATGGTACATTACTGCCTTACCCGCAAACATAGCAATTTTCATAGACAGAGCTGCAAAGCCCACATTAGCCGAAAGTATGAAAGAAGCTATTGCAGTTGAAAAACGTATCACTTCTCTGGAAAAGAAAAATGCTCTTGAAGAAAGGAAATCAAAGAAGGTCAGCTTTAGAGATGATTCAAAGAAAAAGGCCAAAGATCCATATGACATGGAAGGTTTACAGAAATTTCTTAAAACCATGTCAAATGAAATGGTCGAAATAAAAAAACAAGTAGCTGAAACTTCTACCAAGAAACCATTCCGGAATTTCAGAAGGAACCAAGTTGAATCTAAACCTCCTAATAAAATCTCTAATGCAGAATCAGAAGAAGAGGAAGAAGAAGAAGATACATCTATAGTATCAGATCAAGAGGACGAAAATGAAGAAATAGCTGAATTAAATGGAATGTGGGATTTTATTCTCCCTAATTCTGATAGTGAAGAAGCTATGCCTGTAAGTACTAGGAGTAAATCTACAACAGAACCAGTACAAACAGTTCCAAAAAAGAAAATTGCAACTCCAAGTACCAAAGACAAACCCACTGTGAAGAAAACTTCTCCATTACCTACTCAAAATCAGCCATTTTCTTCTAATCCTCTCACATCAACAGCTAAAACTTTAGTAGTGTCAGAACCCATGGAATACAACATTGTCGAAGACATGAAAAAGATCAAAGCCAAAATTTCCTTACATGAACTCAGCAAACTAAAACACCAGCAAAAGTTGTTATTAAAAGAACTTAACGCTACACCAATTGCTCCTGTACCAAGCGGTGTAGTGGCAAAAGCAGCAAGAGGAACTGGTAAGCCACCCGATAAGGTAGATGATACTGATACTGTGCTCATTGGGGAAAAGTCAAATTCTCAAACTCCTCCTTTTATTTTGACTTATGAGATGTACAATAAAAATCTGCACAATTGTTTAATTGATTCTGGAGCTTCCTCCAATATAATGCCTACATCTGTCTGTGCTAAATTGAATATTGAACCACATAAATCAGCAGTACATATTGTTCAGTTGGATCGATCCAAAGTTCAAGTGGTAGGAGAAATCAATTCAGTCACAATCAGATTAGCTTCTGATCCTAGGATTGTCCAAAGAATTAATATTTTGATTGCTGATATTCCTGAATTCTATGGATTAATCTTGAGCAGGGACTGGTCTGCGAAACTTAATGGTTACATCTCAACTGATTATTCACACATGTGGCTTCCTTATAAAGGGAAACCAAATCAAATTAAAATTGAACGATAAAAACATATGACGCACACTGTCACCGAATTTGAACAACCTAATGAACCTGTGGCATTCAACAACAATATTCTTGGAGGATATTCTGCTGAATCATTTCTTGGAAATTTCAAAGCTCCTCAGTCTCCTTTTTCTGTAAATACTTTTGTTTCTCAGATAGAGAATTTTTCAGAGGCTGATTCTTCCAGAATTGTAAATATTTCAGATTTAATTGTAGATAAGCCAATAGATAAGTCTTTATTTTGGTCGTTATATTTTGATGGATCGAAGTCTAGTGATGGAGCTGGAGCTGGATGCATATTGATTGATCCAAATGGAGAGAAAACTATGTTATCATGTAGATTAGAATTTGAGTGTACTAACAATACTGCAGAATATGAAGCCTTGATTCAAGGACTTTATAAAGCCATAGGGTTAGATGTTAAATACTTGAAAGTCTTTGGTGATTCCGAAATTGTCATAAAACAAGTTAGGAATACTATTCATTTCCTTTCAGGACATCTTAAACACTATCAAACCCTAGTACAAGATCTCACCACTCATTTTTTAGCATTTAATATTTCTCCTATTCCTAGGAATCAAAATACATTGGCTGACTTGTTAGCTAATGTTGCATCTAAACTCCTACCTGCTGAAGACTGCAGTCCTGATAGGTTTTCTGTAGAATTGATCTTTCGTCCATCTGTCCCAGACAATGTCACAAACTAGAGAGTTTTCTATCATGATCAAGATATTTTAAATTTTATGACTTCAGACAAATCATATGATGATCAAATTATTGATGAAGAAGATCATGATTTACAAATTGCTTCAAAAAGTAATGAAAATCCCATTCCGAAATCTGTTGTTAAATTGGAGGACTTATATGATATTAAGGACAGATTCAAGAAAGTTGTTAATACAAAACTTCAAAGTTCCACTTTGAAGTTTGAATTAGTAAATCTTGGTTCTGATTCTAAACCTCAAAACATTAATTTAGGACTCAATTTAACACCAGAGGAAAGGAGTGCATTCATTAAATTGCTGAACAAATATAAAAAAGTTTTTCTTGGAATTATGATGATCTAAAAACATATGATACTTCGATTATTCAACACACGATTCCAATGCTTCCTGATGTTAAACCTGTTCAACAGAAACTGAGAAAAATCCATCCAAATCTCGAGAGTCAAATCAAATCAGAACTGAATAAACTTTTGAAAGCCAAGATCATTTTTCCAGTCAGGCACTCTAATTGGGTTTCCAATATGGTACCTGTAAGAAAGAAGAATGGTGATATAAGAATCTGTATTGATTTTAGAAATCTAAACAAAGCGTGTTTAAAAGACAATTTCCCATTACCAACCATGGAACAGATACTTCAAAAGGTAGCTGGTTCTGAACTTATGTCTTTTCTCGATGGGTTTTCAGGGTATAATCAAGTTTTAGTTCACCCAGATGACAGATTGAAGACAACTTTCAGAACAAAATGGGGAACTTATGCTTATCAGAAAATTCCTTTTGGTCTAATAAATGCAGGAGCAACTTTTCAAAGAGCCATGGACATTGCATTTAAAGGTCTGATCAATAAATCTGTTGTTTTTTATCTTGATGACATAACGGTATTTTCAAAAAAGAGAGCCAATCATCTACATGACTTAAAGCAAATTTTTGAAAGATGTAGAAGGTTTGGTATTTCCTTAAATCCAAAGAAATCTTTCTTTGCTTTAGATGAAGGAAAAATATTAGGATTTGTTGTGTCAAAAGATGGAATATATATTGATCCAGAAAGAGTAAAAGAAATTTCTGATATTTCTTTACCACATAACAAAAAATCCATGCAATCATTTCTTGGACAGATCAATTTTGTAAAAAGATTCATTCCTGATTTTTATTTAATTGTTTTACCTATGCAAAATATGATCAAGAAGAATTCAATATTCAAATGGACGCATAAAGAAAAGGAAGCTTTTGATTCAATCAAACAAGCGATCATTAATGCACCAGCATTGAATACCCCGGATTTTTCTAAAGATTTTGTTTTGTATACTTTGGCCACTGAAACATCCTATGCAGCTGTTTTGACACAACTCAATGATCAAGAAATTGAAGCACCTATTTCTTTCTTTAGCTCAAATCTGCAAGGAGCTGAGCTTAATTATTCCGATGTTGAAAAACAAGCCTTTGTTGTGTTTAAATCAATCAAACATTTCAGACCTTTTCTCTTGAAAACACATACAAAAATCATTGTCCCATTCTCTGTAGTGAGGCAATTATTAATTCAAAAAGAAGTAGGAGAAAAGAGAGCTAACTGGGTAACAGCCTTGCAAGAATATGATATTGATATTAAACCAGCTAAGATTGTTAGAGGACAAGGTTTTTGCAGATTATTGGCAAGAGCTCATAACATACCAGAAAATCAAGATTCAAATCAAGATATTCAAGTAAGTCAGATAAGTGTTACAGATTCCGAATCTCAGTATGCTGATCTTATCTATTACTTGAAAAATGGGTATGCTCCTTCTAATCTCAGCTATAAGAGTAAACGTGCTTTAAGGTTAAAAGCTATTAAATATGAGATCATTGATAATGTGTTATTTAGAAAAAATTATGATTCAATTTTATTAAGATGTCTTGAAAAAAGTGAAGCTGAAAAGGTTTTGCAGGAACTACATGATGGACCAGCAGGAGGTCATTTTGGAGGTGATACTACAGCTCACAAAATAATTCGCGCTGGTTATTACTGGCCTACCCTTTTTAAAGATACACATGATTACGTAAGGAAGTGCCAAATTTGTCAGACTGCAAGTGGAAGACAAAGGAAACCAACTTTTCCTTTGCAACCAGTAACTATTGAACAACCATTTGAACAATGGGGACTTGATATTATTGGTGAAATAGTACCTCATTCTTCCAAACAGCATAAGTACATCCTTACTGCAACTGATTACTTTACAAAATGGGTAGAGGCAATCCCATTAAAGGTAGCCAATTCTGATGCAATTATTGATTTCATAGATCAATTCATCATAACCAGGTTTGGTGTACCTCAAGCTCTTGTTTTTGATAATGCATCTTACTTTTCTGGTAATAGTTTAATTGAATTTGCAGTCAAAAGAGGTTTTTAATTAAAATATTCAGCAAATTATTATCCACAAGGTAATGGTTTGGCTGAATCCACTAACAAAAACCTTATCAAAATCATTAAAAGAACCATTGATCAAAATCAAAAGAATTGGCACAAATCTTTAATCTTTGCGTTATGGGCTGATCGTATCACTGAAAAAACTTCGATAGGGACTTCACCTTTTAATCTGGTTTATGGAAAATAAGTTGTGATACCTTCAAATTTAACTCTTCCATCATTAGCCCTAGTGCAATTTATTGAAGAAAATCCTTCATCATCTATTCAATTGAGATACGATCAAATCCTTAAACTAGAAGAAGATAGGGATAAAGCAAAAATTACTCATGAAAAACATCAACAGCTTGTAAAATCTTCTTTTGATGCGAGTTCTACCGGCTCAAAACTTTTATCAATTGGTGATTTCGTTTTGAAATGGGATAAAGGACACGAAGAAAAAGGTAAACATACCAAATTTCAGAAAATGTGGCTTGGACCATTTCAGATCGTTGAGAAGATAGGCTCAAATACATACATACTCCAAGATCTAACAGGTAAGAAAGAACCTCTTCCTGTAAACGGGCTTATCTTAAAGAAATTCTTTTCCTAAGGAGGTAACCCCTTCTTAAAACTGTACATATTTCTTTCTGCAGATTTTGATTGTTTTTGTTGTTACAAATAAAGGTCGTTAATAAGTCCCTGATTGACTGTTTACTATTTAAGAAAATTTCTTCGGAAAAATATTATAAATATTTATTTTATGTAAATAAGAATTTTTAAAGTAAATGATCATAATTTTTGAGTAGTTTAAAATAAGATGTTTAAACTTTGAAAAGATTATTTCAATCATTTACATGATCTTTTGAAATATTGAGGAAAATGTAAAATCATTAGAAGTTTATCAAGCAGAGAAAGGTTATTTGTAAAAGTAAAGTTTTTCAAAGTTTTGGAACTCAAAAAACTCTGAAAATTGTCATCCATTGGTTCTTAAGGATAAAAATATTTCACCCCATCCATTTAAGTTATGATTTTTTAGAATGTAATTCTAAGAAATTATACGAAAAATTTAAGAGATAAGAGGTCTCATTATGAGCCGACTTACTATGTTCATAAGGAATGATAAAACTGACATTACCAATACTGCATACCAAAACAGGGTAATGGCTTATAAATATAAGACAAGGGGTCTCATCACGAGCCAGCTTGTTCAGTTTAATTATAACTAGTGAATGGCATTGTTATCAACTAGCCACCAAACCAGAACAATGGCTCTTAAAATAAAAATAAAAAAGAAATAAAAGACAAAAAACATGAGATAATAAATCTTATGAATTTATCTTTTAAAAGGTCATAATTTTAATTGGATGGGACAATGAATGGTTAATGGTTTAAAGGTAACCCTGTTGAGACTATAAACGTTTGCTGGCAGCAGAGGCAATACCTATGACAATAGAGTATATTATAAAACCAAAACTCGAAGAGATCCACTTACTTTATTATTAACACCAATCAAAGCTTGAGATAACCCAAAATGTTTTTATTTTTCTTGAAGAACTAGAAAGAAATTATGAAATGATTTTTATTTTTCTTTCATAGTTACATTTTATTTTGAATAATTCTAAGATAAGTTTTCATCATCCTTAAAAAATTTTACTTACTAAAGATAGAATGTTCATTTTATTTTTTCAGAGATAACTGTTTCTTCCAGTGAATGGCCAATTGTTGTGGCTAGCAACAACCTCCCCTTTTTATTTTAATATTAGTAATAATACTAAATAAAATGGGGACCCTTAGTTAAAATCCAAAAAATCAATTAGGATTTGTTTCCTTTAGAAAATAAAACTTTCTATCATAAACCTACAAAAATCCCTTTGAGAGAATATTGCAAAAATATTAAGTTTATGATAGATTATAATAAAATTGCTCTTGAAACAATATAATGCATCCATAACAAAAATAGTCTATATAAAAAGCATTGATCGCAGATCGCATAGCGCAGAAAACAGAAATGATTAACAAATATCTTTTACGCTCTGATTTATTATGCGCTTTTGCGATTTTGCGCTTTTGCGATGATTTCATTTTGCGATTGTGCGCTTATTGTGATTCTGCGCATTTGCGATATGTGCTTTTGTGATTTTTGCGATATGCGCTTTGCGCTATTACGCAGTCCCTGTTTTTGCGATAAGTTTTATGACTGTGATGATCTCATATCGCGATATTGCGACATTGCGATATTGCGATATTGCGCAACAAATCGCACATCGCAATGTCGCAGATTCACGTAAGCGCGCTATCCCGAGGCAATCTTCCCATGTGTCAAATCCGTTATGCGCTTTAATGACTATATTAAATGATTTGAGTGATTATTAATGTGAAAAGAGATTGTGTTTAGATTGGAAGTCGTTTCATAATTTAAATATTATATTTCATCCGCGTTCATATTCAAAACAGTCTCGTCACCTTTCTATTATCATTACTCTCATTTATTCGTAAAACGCAAGCACGAAGGAGCGGATCACTATACAAAGCCTCCGCTATACATTATGGGTAAGAAGGAGAAGAGCTCAAGTTCTGAGAACAAAGAAATGGCTTCGCTATACGCAGACACCGCCTGTAACAAGGATGCGGGCATATCCACTTGGGAAGGAATGTATAATCTATTAGAGGATGAAAACCCTGTGGTGTTGAAAGTTGCAGCTATGGCCGGTTCAAAGGATACGTCTAAAGCAACCCTTAGAGACTTGGCTTGCTCATTCCTGCACAGAATTGCAGCAAGGCCAAGGATTCTCCCATATACAGATATGGTGAGATGGGTGCTGGATAGCACAGATATCTCAGACAGGCAATTCAAGACTCAGTCTGAAGAGCTAATTGGGTCATTCACCATAGAAGATGTGAGATTAATGTATAAGCTGCCAAAACCTCAGGCGACTTACAATAGCAAATTCATGGAAGATTTTTCCAAAGAACACGTGAATTTGGCAGATTGCACAAAGGAGTGGACTAAAAGAAGTGAACCATTAAAGAAGAACAAACAAGGTATGTACAGCATGGGTTCGCTTACTTCTCCTTATTGTTTTACTGCTGCTATGTTATGTAGACTTTTTGGAAAGCCTGACATAAATATGATTTTGCCCGAATGGCTTCCTTTGTTGAATGCGGTCGTTAATTCTACAATTGTAGACTGGGCCAAAATCCTATCTGATACTATGACCTCTGCTATTTTTCAATACCGGTCCAAACGAAATGTTTCCCAGCGGGTTTACCCGCCTTTTTATTTATCTTCTTATGTCATGGACGCCATATGCTATGTCTCTAAATTCCCTGTAATGGGTTGGAAATGGACTATCCAAGACCCTTCGCCCATTCATGTGTACCATAAAGAACTGTGGGAATCTAAGTTTGTCCCCCATTTTTACCAAATTTGCCATGGAATAATGTTGCCTTTGTACAGAACCTTGTATAATAAGGATCCCCCAAGGTTATCTTCAGAAACAGAGGTTGATATTCTCCCCGTCGCAAGATGGTTTGGAGAAGAATTGTTCACCTATATTAGGGTTTTTGGAAGTTATGTTTCTCCACTTGTGTTACCCCTATATGTTCCTGATAGACTTGTAGCCCGGGAAATTGCTTATCAGACCTGTGGCCAGGGAGGGATGACAAAAGATTTAAAGGATAAGAAAAAGGGCATTTGGCCACAATTTCCCATAAAATGTGGAACATTTTCACTGTCCGATATTGGTCATGCATTTCAAGAGATAGGCAACATTACATCCCTACAGCTGTTCAAATTCTCAAAAAGGTTATATGACCAAAATGATATTGTTAAGAATTTCACCAATGCAATCAAAGTAAAGGAATTTGTCGCAGAGCCTGATCTTTTTGATGATATGTTCCAAGAAAGAAATTCATTCAAAGAAGTTTTGAATTCAGCCCGAGCACAGCTATCCCCACCAGACTTCCAACAATTCAAACTTTACAGAGAAAGGAGACTAATTCCTGTTCCTTTGGATAATCTACGCTTAGAGCCCACAAGGGAGAAAACTCCTAGTGTTAGTCTTAACGGCAGTTCAAGTACAAGTAAATCCAAATCAAAATCTGACAGAGATTCTGAACTCTCCAATAAGTCCAAAGAAAAGGAAGATAAAACGGAAGAATCCATTAAAGATTCTGCACAATCAAATGAACTTGATCAACATCAAATTTTGACTCTTCAACAGACAATTCCTCCTCCAACAGTGTACAGCAACAGCCAGTCACCATTGAGTTAGATAAAGAATGGGAAACCTTTAATCAATTGATTAATATAGAAGGACAGAATGTACAGACCCCTATCCAGACAATCAAAGTTTTGAACGCAGGAACAAGCAGCAAAGCCGCAGCAACAGAACACATACCAATCACACCCTCCTCTGAAATCGTACTTAATGTAGAGGACATCCCTCCTCTGGATGTATTTTATAGCCCAAAATACAAAGCAGCAGTTAAAAGACAAAGGAAAAAGAGAAAAATAGAAAGTGCAATTGCTACTGAACCAGAACAAGTAGATGTTTTATGGAAAGATCCTGCCACAGAGCCTACTCGTAATCTCACTAAATTATCTCAAATAACAGAAGCTTATGCTTCTGCAACCATTGATAAAGCAGTTGAGATACAACTTTTGTTGGATGAAAAAGAAGAACAGGTAAAGGCCCTACAACAGCAATTGCAACAGGTACAGGCCAATAAGGAAGCACAATTAAAACTTGAAGAGTTGCAACAACAACTTCAAGGAATCCAAGAACAACATAAGGATGATCCTAAGCTTCCAGAATTCATTTTAGAAACCATCTCTTTGAATAATCAACTACTGCAACAAGAAGAAGTTTTCTGTCAAAAGATATTGCAATGGAATTCTTTATGCCAAGAAAGTGATAAAATCACAAGTCATGCCGTAGATTTACGAAATGATTATGATTTAATTAATGAAAAGATCAATGATTATCTAGCATGGCAAAAGACAGAAGAAGGCAGGAAAATTGGTGCACCCATCATTAACGAAAACCATAAAGAAATATTGTTTAATAATTGGGATGCACAAATCAGAAGGGCAGAAAGGGCAGCAGAGGAGGCATCTACAGTGGAAAACACTCTCACTGATTATGTAAATGACAATTTACACAAAGCTAACTTGATTTCTGAAACTGTTCCAGGTTATCTCCCACAGGCAAATCAATTGCAAACAGAATGGAGGCAAAAGGCAGAAGAAAGAGCAAAATCCATCCAAGGGCTGACTAGATTAAATTGGGACGCATACTGGGCATACTTAGTAAAGCCACACAGTCAGCATAGCACGCTCAATTGTATCATCAATGCTACAGAGAAGATTTCTCCTACGCTTGCCGACTCTGTCTTCTCAGGACAATTGAATTCAGAAGTCGGTCAACCGCATCTTCTCAAAAAAATGCTAGATGCCTGCAAGATCAAAGATCAAGCTCATAGTTAGATAGATTTAGTTTTAATTTCACTGTATTTTAGCCTAGGAAAAGGACGGTCATTGAACCGAATCCTTATTTTTTGTAATAAACTATTTTTAGAGTTAGTTAAGTAGTATTTAAACCCCTCTCATGCATTTAGAGAGGGGTCCTGGATCTTAATACTGTGAGACTTGGAGATTGCATTTCTGTACTCCATTGTCTTATATATTTTTTGAAAAGGATCACATCTGGTGATTTTTATGTGAAATTATCTTTGAAGTGTTGCATTTCTGTACCTTTAGAATTCGATTTTGCATTATAATTGCTGGATAGAGTATCAGATTGCATCTGAAAGTCATCAATATGAACAAGGTATTTCTATCTGTTTGCTGTTGATTTCTGTTGTTATATGATATTCGTTTTAAGATTGCTATCATTTATATGTATTTGTTTTCACAACGCTCTCTTTTATATATCATTTCTGAGTATAATTGAAACGTTATTTTTCATAATTACATGTAAATGGTATACAATGATGAATACAATATGCTATTATAACTCTGTTTAATTTCTTAAACAGAGTTATCTTTATTTATTTCTGCACATTTCAATTTGATTAATAATACATTTTCATGGTTATTGTTGGATTGAAACAATCTTAAGTTGTATTCACATGTTATTACCCGGGTTAGTATTAGAATTTCTTTATCAGTATTTAGCTTAGATTAGATAGTTTTATTTCAGTTAATTTAGTCCCATTTCCACCCACCCAATCCAATCCATTTAGTTATAAGGAAATTGGTCCTTTAAATCCAGTCGGAGCCACCATACCAAACGGAAAAGGAGCTGTCCTAAGGTCCCGACCGGGTGGTTATCCCCGATGTTTGAAGCAGAGATTTTCTAGGTTTTATCAGTCCTTGCACAACATCCTTATTACGTACCCGAATACGTGGTCATGGGCCCTACCCGCACACGGAATATTATAACTCACCACGCTCTGCGAGTCTCGACCTTGAGACCTCAGCTTTGATACCACATAGATCCAACCATTACACCAAAAGATCAAACTTTTAGTGAGGGTGGCATCCTAGGGTGTTAAGGGTGGGCCTAACCCCACCGAAGCATCTGAGGGCAGGGGTCCTTGCGCAGAACCCCTCATTACACATACCCGGACACGTGGCTGTGGGCCCTACCTGCACACGGGATATTACAATGAGAAAAACATAGAATGGGAGGAAGTAGAAAATAATGTTGGATTATACCATCCTAAAGGAACTCCTTAATTTCTTCTTTGGGAGGTCATAGGGGCCACCAAAGCACTGAAAGAAATGAAGGAGGACTAAGTTTCTCAAAGGATGAGCAACCATTTGGTAGGGGGGTGATGATGAGCCCCATCATTAGGTATAATTGGAGGGGTTAATTGTCACCTTTTTAGCCTTATTTGTCTCTCTTTCTCACATTTAATTATATTATGGTTATATGTTGCTTAGTGTAGATGGTGATTAAGGCTTTTCATAATTCAAATGCCTAATATGGGTTAAATGTAGGATAATCACAAAGACATTCCATTTTTTTTAATATTGTACAATTAAAGCTTGGACAAGACAACAAGGAGAGATTATAGGAGGGTTGTCCACCTCCTTAACTCCTAAAGGAAGCCAAGGGATCCTCACGATTCCCTCCAACAACTCGAAATCAAAGGAAACCAAAAAAGTGGAAGATCAAGTTCACCAAAGCTCCACTTCTCTTGCAGTCAAAGGGGACACATCACCTAATTTTTAGGGAGTTGTTGGTAGCTACCCTTTAGGTTAAATAAGGAAGAGAAATAGCTCATTAGGATTTGAATTTTGGAGAAATCTAGTAGACTATTAGTTCTTGTGATAGACTTTTGAGACTCTCATTGTTATGTAATGAGGTTATTTCTACAATAAAATGAGTATTCAGTTTGTCCTTCACTAATTAAGTTTCATAGAGCTAAGCTTGTGGGTTAGGGCCAAATCCATTAGTCTCAGTATCTCTCTCTTGTGTATTTATGTTTATTTTTGTGCTATTGTATCTAGTTTACTTTATGAGTTTTAGCTAGCTTGCTTCAATTTCATTTTATTGTTTTTTGTTTGCTTCCATTTCACATTTTCTATATTTATACTCTTGTATATCATGGTACAATAGCATGTAAACTCCAAAATTTATGTGTCAAAGCCTCCCTCTCTCACCTATTTCATTGGAGCTTGAGGAGGGCAGATGTTCACCATAAGCCCAAAAGTTCTCTTCAGTTTATGATTTCTTGGAAAGAATAGATATATTTTTGTAGTTATCATGAACATGTTGAGGATACTGAGTTAGATTTCTATTTGAATGCATAAGTAGGTTTGATAATCAAATTCAACTCATCTTTTCCATTTTCTTCATCATAAATTTGTCAATGTTTATTACATGAATATGTAGTGTGCTTGCAGGTTTAAGTAGAGCACCAAAGGAGGACTCCCCCAACATCCCTAGCTCCATTTATCACCCTTCACCAATCTCCTTTCAACAAAATCTCCCTCAACCCTGTTTTTGAGATTTTCACCACCACACTGAGAGCAACCCTAAAAGTGCAAGACGAGATTTGAGAGAATTTTTTAGCTTGTCCAAGGGGTTGGACACCTTCCATACACCTTAATTTAACCTTCCCAACCCCTTTCCTCATCAATTTTTTCCTCAAAACACCCTTGTCCGATTTCCTATAGCATTTACAGGACATCCTGTAACACTATAGGAAACTTGTAGTAGATCCTCTATCAGCACTAATTAGCCTCTCCGTCAACCCATAAACGATCTTCCACCTCACCTAACCTTGCCACAACCTCCAAGACACCTTCAAATTTGAATCCATGAGTCCAAGACCATCTTAAGCCACCTTAGTGCCTCCTTCATTGCTGCAAAACATAATATTTACAAGCATAGTTAGGCCATGACTAGATGCGTTGTTAAAGCATAGTATTTAAGCATAAAATAGTTATAGTTTACTTAGCCATTTCACCCAAAAATGAGTGATTAGATTAGTATTCCTTTCTGTAATTTCAATTCAGCAATTTTCTTCATGAATGTTGCCTAGTTTACTTCTATTTCTTGCAATAGCCTAAATTTTAGATTTCCTTCCTTGCAAAATAGCTAGAGGTATCTTCTTGCTTCATAAAAATCCTTTTATTTTTTATATATTAATGGTTTTGAGTCATATGTAGTTCTAGGTATAATTCAGAAGTGTGACAAACTTCACTCAGAAACCCTAGCAATAACACTCTTTCGTAGGACAGAGAACATATCGTACAAACTGTCACCTCTAAGTTTGTACGAACCCCGAGGTGATAAAGTAAAGTAGAGTATCCTCTGGGTGTTGCATCACTCTTCGTGCAATACCAAGGCTCACCATTTGTCATGGTTAATTTTGTCATGCATGAAGTCATTGCATGCAGTTTATGTGATCATGATGCTATTGGTATAATATGATGCTGATGTGTTGGCCGAGATACAACAGGAGATGAAAATTCTTAAAGTGAATTTGCAACATTAGAGTTATGACAAGAAGATCTTCATACAGGTATTGTATGATTGGAATGCAGGTATGTGGTTAATGGTTGTTGTAAGAATTAGGGTTACTTATATACATGTTTTTCATTTGATTGTTATTTTGGTTACATGCAAGGTAGATGTTTGTGAATAAGTGCGGTCATATGCACGTGTGTTGAATAGTCATGAATGATAGTAATGTGTTGTTATATGCATTTTTGTTGTTGTTTTCGTTGGTTAACTTGATGATTATGTTATATGTTCTCAATGAGTATGTTATATGTTAAATTGTTATTGTTTTATGTTAGTTAACTTGATGATTATGGTTATTGTATTAAGATCTTGATGTTACATGTATCATGTTAATCTAGATTTAACTATGAAAATGGTTATGGTTACGATATTCAGGCATGAGATGACATATTTGTGATATTGTGTTGTACTAATTTGGACTAACTGTGTAAATGTGATTGTTATGCATGAATGACAATTGTTTATGAAGTTATGAGGTGAACATGTTAGCTAGTTTTTGTTATGGATATCATGACCTTATTTATGATTGAGTTGATATGTTGTGAATTTATATCATGCTAATTAGATTGATTGTGCAGACAAGATAGCCTCCCCTGAGATACATTAAAGTATGACTTTTCTCATGTCATTTATTTGGTGTTTGAAAGTTTGATTACGTCTTCTACTTGGCATTTGAATGTTTAATTACATCGTCTACTTGGTGTTTGAGTGTTTGGTGTCTATTATTACATCTATCTGTTTTTTGAATGTTTTATTATTTTCATGATATGATCATGTGTCTATAAGATTGCATAAATTAATGGTCGTGTTTTAAGATGGTTGTACGAATGCATTATGTGCTGAGATAATTGATATGTACTTGAGTGTAAGTGTGTTCTAGTTATAGTATTATGATTTTGACTATTATTTGATTATGATATTGTTGTTAGTCTTGGAAAAGGTTTATTTCAAATTGATAGATATGATGTATTTATATTTGGAACTTGTGATTGACATGTGTGAGTAGTTGCAGGGAAACATGCTTGCAATTAATGTGAAAAGGTAATAGTTAATTTGTTTATATAACTAGCAGTTGGGTGATGTGACAATGAATATTCATATTCATATGCAATGAGGTAAGGGTAAAATAAAGGAATTGGGTAATAATTCCTCTAGCTATGCTTGGAAACCACAACTCTAAATGAATGAGTTCTTTGCATACATGAAGTCTTCTTAAGACTAATCTTGTATGGAATTATGTGTACATGTGATATATTTATGAACATGTGATTGAAAGGTATAACAGTTGGTTTCTATTTATGTTTGTATTCGTCAAGAGATAGAAGTCCCTTGAGAGATGATATATGTATGATTTCAGATATAAGGCAATGTGTCTGGCATAACAAGGTAAGGTAACTGGTATATTGTATGTTTATATTATACACTGGAAATTATGTGTTTATGGTGGTATGATGTAGGGGATTGCATGGAAAAAGAGACTCCCATGAAATATTGAAGAAGGCTCAAGTTGAGCTTTCCCTTGGAAGCATTGGGAACCCATGGGGATTGAGCCATGGTGTTTGTTGCTATTTTATGCTTTCGGTCTTTGTGATTTTTTTCTACTTGATTTGCAGTTTCGTTTATGCTTGGTGCATGATCATGCCACTTTGTTTTGGTGTCATATTTATTTTTGTTTTTCATGGTCTTCTTCTTGCTTTCTCTTGTTATTTCCTTTTATGTGTTGAGATTATTGGGAATTATTTGGGAATGAGGAATGTTAATGGAGCTTGGGAAGATTTGAATGGAACCCAACAGGTGATGCAAGACTCAGATGAGGCTCAATGCATCCATAAGGAAAGATGAAGGTATGAATATGACAATCAGTTGAACTGGTTGGGTCCATTGTGGTAAATGGATGGTGGCAGTACATACATGATAAATATAACCAAAAGGGTAAAGTAAAGGGATTTGAGGCATCATATGCCTTGGATAAGTTTGAAACTGTGGTTTTCAACATGGTGCATGTTGTACATGAATAAAGGAAGTTATCTTAACCTAGACCTTATGACATCTAGCAATTGTGTTGTGATAATGATTATGTTGATGTTTATATATGTATACATGTATGTATGTATGTCATGTATGACAGGGTCATCATGGATCATAATTGTTTAATGTTAATGTCTATATGTATAAATGTGTGTATGTATGTCATTGTCTAACAAGATCATGATTGTTTCTAGCTAATGATTATATATATGTATGTATCTATGTCACTGTATGTTAGGGTCTTCAAGGATCATTATTGTGGAGGAATGATTTCTTATGCAGGTGAATGACATGAAGAGGTTCTTGGTCTTATGAGGAATCAAGCTAGAATAATAAAACTGATATATCTACAATGTCAATATCATGTGGGTATGATTTCATATTATGTGATTATACTATGTATATGTCTATGTTATGGTAGGTAATGTTGAGGGTACATCAATGGAATGAAAAAAACATGATCCACGACATGATAGGATACACATGTATAGTGGAAAGACACTAGAAGCAAGGTTTCTTGTGGGGTCAGTGTGTGATCTATGGATATGTAATACTAATGTTGTGTATTTGTTGTGCATGTTGTATATTCAACTATTGTACCTATGGTGATGTGTACATGTAGCATATGTAGTATTGTGTACATATGATGTTGTATGGCTATTGTGTATATTGTGGTGTGTATATTTCATATGCAATGATAGATATATATGGTGCTATATACATGTTGAATATGCAGTGTTGTGTACATATCATATTGTGCACATGTTGGATATGTGGTGTTGTGTGCATATGGTATTATGCGCATGTTGGATATGTGGTGTTGTGTACGTATGGTGCTATGCACATGTTGCATATGCAGTGCTATGTATATATGGTGTTGTGTGTGTGTTGTACATATGGTGCTATGTACATATGGTGTTGTGTGCGTGATTGTACATGTGGTATTGTGTGCATGTGGTGTTGCGTACATGTTGTATATATGGTGTTATGAATAGGTGGTCATGTGTACATGTCGTGCATGTGATGTTGTGTACGTGTGGTTTCGTGTACATGTCGTGCATATAGTACTGTGTACATGTTGTGTGGCGTACACATTGTACAGGTGGTGCAGTGTACATGTGGTGTTGTGTACACATTATGCATGTGGTTTCATATACATTTGATGTCGTGCACACATTGTGTAGGTGGTGTTATGTATAGGTGGTGCTATGTACATGTTGTACATATGGTACTAGTATACATGTGGTATTCTATGCATGTCGTACATGTTGTGTTGCGGGAATGTAGTACTATTTATGTGCATGGTGTAGTCGTGGTATTGTGATATGTGTATTCATTGTGTTGTACACTGGATGTAGGTGTATGTGTTGTACACCGGATGTAGGTGTATGTGTACATTGGGTGTAGGTTTATGTGTTGTATTCCAAATGTACATGTATGTATTCTGTGGTGTCATACACCAAATGCAGGTGTAGGTGTTGTGTTGTACATCTGATTTAGGTGTATGTGTTTTATGTTAGGTGTAGTTACATGTATTGCATGGTGTTTTATGCCATGTGTGGTTGTATGTGTATGTGTACATAATTGAAGAGAAGGCATTGGGTGTTTTTTAGGTGTGGTAGCCGATCTGGTGTGTGTACAAAATAACAAAGGTAGAAGTAAGGACCGATAAAGGATAAGTGTCGGTATTTTATTTCAGTTTTACTATGCATGTGATATATGATTCTGATTTATGATGGTTACATGTTATTTATGATTATGGTTTATGATGATTTCATGTGATTAATGATTTTAAATTATTATGGTTGTGTTTTGAACTAACCAGATGTGATATTTTTATACATGATGATTTGATCAAACAACTGTTTTGACTTGTTGTGAAAGGAAGTGAAAAAATTTGCAAGTGTACCTTATCGAAGAGCTACCAATGAGGTATGATCTGAATTTATTTTAATTTATTTTGAGCCTAATGGAAGTTATGTTATTGGTAATGGAAACAAGGAAATTCCTGGTTGGGTGGTTGAAACTGATTGCAAGCATTAGCAGCAACAACAAAAGGAATTGAAATAAGCAACAATATGTTGGTAAAGAACTTCGTGAGGATGGCCATTATGGGAAATTGGTACTAAATAATGTCCATTTATTTCCATGAGCATGTTATGACCAGTATGATGGTTTTGAGGGAGGGATATGCCGTGGTTTTGAGGTAGGGATATGCCTTGGTTTTTGTGACTTCCAATGTAAGGAAGCCTTTCCAAGGGATGAATTTCCTAGGATAGGGGATGCCAGGGAACTTGGAAGGTGAGTGACTGCACGAATGGGGGTGACCATATTTCTTGAGGGAGGGACTGTGTAGTAGAGAAGGGAAGGTCTAAGATGGATTTTTTGTTCATTAGCATTACCATATGGAATAAAATGCACATTGGGAAGGTGCCCTGGAACAATGAGACGGTAATTTTTCACTAAGAGGACAACAACACATGATTATAGTGCTGGACATTGGATGCAGGTTTGAATTTGGTAGTGGATTTTAGACTTCCTAGGAAGGATGTGAATCCTGGTACTAATTTTTAGGGTGGAGGTGTGAGCCTCTTGACTCCCTTGTGGCTGATACATGCATCATATCCTTTTATTTTTTGGTTGAGAAAATGTTCATATGTGTATATTATTGTAAATATTGTATCGAGTTGGATTTATAAAGATCCATATATAATATGGTTGTATATATGGATGCCATTGTAAATACTGCAATGAGACATGTTATAAGGATCCATAGGAAGTATGTTTTATTTGCAGTTGTTTGTTGGTTTGTAGGTGCCATTTAACATCAAGGATGGTGTTCCCCCATGGGGGAGGGTTATGTAACAGACTTGGGTTAAAAATTCATGTAATAAAAATTAATAAAGGAAAAATAAGATCACGATTAAGGTACAATTATTCCAAGTTGAATTGTTGGGAAACACATTCTAGTGTGGGTGTTCATTTTGATTATTATGGCTAAGGAAATTGGTAAAGGAAATGAAAAAGGCTTTGGAAAGGAAATAAAGAGTCAAAAAATATTTTTGGCACATTTATTTATGAAAATAAAGGAAAAAGAGGAAAAAATTAAGGTGAAAGGTTATAGGTTGCATGTGAGCAAGAAAATGAAGAAAAATAATGGAAAACGAAGAAAATAGAGGCCTCGTTGATAAAAAGTGTTCTGAAGATTAGTTGGCATGATTTTTGGCTCAAGCCTTTTGGCCAGTTCATTTTTGGATCTCTCTAATTATTCTCTCTCTCTCTCACTCTTCAACATTTAGAGTTTTCTTGGAGAATTTCAACCTTGGACAAATAAAGAGGAAATAAAGTAAAGGAAGTAAAACGAAAGGAAAGGAAATCAAAGATCAAGCAAGGAATAGTAGTATCTAGAAGCTTCAGTAGGAATACTTGCAAGCAACATATTGCATATGCGATTTGCTAGCTGGTTTGGACATGCGTAGGTTATGCATGTTGGTATTTGGTTCTCTTGCCATCAGTGGAATGGTTTTTATAGGTTTTGATAGTGGTTTTCAACCTTGTATTTCCTTTTTCCGGATAGCCATGGTGTGATGGGATTGATCTTGGTTTTGAGCTTTGGAATTGCCGGATGGTTTTTTGAAACCAGGGTAGAGATGGTCTCAGGAAATTCCAAAATGGCTAGGAATCCATTTACCGGTTTTGTTGGGATACATTATAAATACTGAAGGTGGTGTCTTGATTTATGGCTTAGTGATCCAATATGTATTGTGGTAAATCCTGAGAGACAAGGAGACAAAAAATTCCTCAAGTATAGTGATGGATTCCAGAGGCATTCCAAACTCAGTTTTTTTTTGTGATCTCGACACTAGTTTAGGTGTGATCACTAGATGGTGAGGGTGGAGGTGGTTTATCCTCAGGATTCCCTTGGATTTTTTTGTATTGGATTATCCATGAGATCCCACATTCATACGTGTAATATGACACGAGGGTGACTAGTTTAAGAGAGATATGGCTCAACCATGTCTATGGTCGGGTGACCTATGGAAGTCCCGAACCTTGTCGACTATAACCTATTCTTAGTAAAAGATAAGTTTTATTTCTTTTGTAATTATTAATGTGTGGCTTTAATGGATATTATCTATCTTTTATTTACATGGTTTTATGCTGGTTGTAAGCATGGTTATATGAATGGTTCAAGTCATGTTTAATTCATGTATTTACTTGTAAATGTTAAAATAATTGATGCAATACCTAATTGATTTCATAACTGTTTAAGGAAGAGGGTGGTGATATTACTTGTCATGTCACTTAATATTTTTCAGTCATTCATGTTGTGTCTTATATCCTAGACCCATAGATTTAATTTATGCCAAGTGTTTGACATAATGTTAGTCTCCATTGGGGATGGTTAGGCCTAGTCTTGGAGCCATTTTTTGGTTCATTAGCATTGTCATCATGCGTTTGATGGATTCTAGAAGCTACATGAAGTTATGGTAAGTGCCTGGGATTTTGGGCTTAAAAAGTACCATAATACAATAGACAATGGCATAGGTTTGAGGGAAAATTCCATGGATGCACACATGCTTATGTTGTGGGAGCATCTAGAGCTTCTCAGACGCACCCTTTCCCATATCAAGGGAGCTTCCCTGGGTTTTTTCATTAAAATTCAGTGGGACCTAGGGACAAGTTAGGTGGATGAATAGGATAGCCTCTAGGGGTCCTGTAGTAGGTACAAGAGGTCTGTGTTATGGTTTTTAGCTTTGATTATTCTTCGTTAAAATCACCAAGGAGGTTGATTCTGGTCATAACTACTCCTCATCTCATGTTTACCCTAGTTGGCCAGTTACTTGGGTAGATGTGAGGGGAGGTGAAAATTACATAATGCATAAATGTTCGATGAGAGAGTTCCCATATACTTTACGTGCATGGAGCACCATCCAATATACCTAAAGTTGAGTCCGATCCTATAAATTCATGCATGTGGAACAAGATTTCACCCCCGGGATGCAACGCTAGAAAACAACGATAATCCTACATTTAACGACACTGGAACACGTCTCTAGCCTAGACCTCTATGTGTGTTGTTAAGTTCTAAATGATCCTTAGGTTAATTCAAGTGAATTTTAGAGTTTATATTGAATTAGAATTTAGTTTCGAGGCTCAAAACTCGATGTCACCTGAATATGCCTATGATGCAACTCACATGACAAAAATGACTCTCTTAATTTTTGCTAAAAGCTATCTATTGTATGGAGGAGGTGCAAACAATGATGCAACAATCAAATATGTAGCAAACAAGAGCTTCCTAACTATATATTTCAATTTCACTATTCCAATTCAATTCAAAGCATTAAAAAATTCCAAACCATGCAATGTAATTTATGCATAATTCCCATGAAAACTATGCAAATGTAATATATGCACAATTTCCTTTTCTACGGTGAAAATAAGAATTCTAACTATGAAAATGTGATCTATGCTAGAGAATTCTTCAAAACATACACAAGAGGATTCCAATGAAATCAAACGTAATTTGATATTTTATGAACAAAGGACTCAAGCTGAAATTGGGTGAAATTTTCAAAAATAAAAAGAGATGTCACTCAAAGGGGATTAACAGTCATACACAATTCATCCCCCCCCCCCCCCCCCCAACCGAAGATTGAGGGGGATTGCAAAAATGAAAGCAAAATAAGTGGTAATTTCACACTAGGGAATTCCACCTCCACACTAGGGAATTCCAATTTCACACAAAAAACCCTAGATGTAAATGCAAATAGAATTTTTTTTCGAGCCACTTAATTTTCAAAAATGATTAAAGCTAAGATGGAAAGTTTAATCACTGATTCAAACAAGCCTTTAGGAATGATTACTAGAACAACAATTCATCTAAGCACCCAATGATCAAACACAATCAGTTTTCAAGAAACCTAATGATTAAAACAAAGGAAAACGTTTAAAAAAATCCTTACCAAAGGTATATAAAAAAAAAACCAAATGGAGGCTTCGGAGGGACCACAAGACACTCAGAGACTCAAGTAAGGGAAGTTGGAATAAGGTTTATCATAGAGAAAATCAAGACAAATGAAAATTCATGCATGAGCAGGAACCATCACAAGTGCAGAAGAGGCACCAGTGCCTTGCAACACAGGCACAGAGAGGGCTCTACAGAGGTGCAATTCTCTGTCCTAGATCAAAGGGAGCGTTGGTCAAGAATAGGATAGCTATAGCTCAAATTTTTCAATTGATACTCAATGAATGGTATTCCTAGGTCTGTTCTTGACTGAATATGAAAGTGACGGTCCAAAGAAGAGGTGAAACAAAAAATAAGCAAAGAAAGCACAAAACGGATATAGCATTCCCCAATGGAGTCGCCAATTTTTTATATGAAATCTACGACTGCAGACAAAAGCGTCTTCCCTAGAATAGGTGGGTTAATATAGAACAAAAAAAGTAAAAAGAAGCTATTGTTTCCCTTAAAGTAAATAGATAATTGGATGAAACCTACCTCTAATACATCATATGCATCACTCCTCTCTTGGCTTGAATGCTCCAATTCTAACTCTCGTTTCTATAAATAGAACCCTCACAATCAGACAACACAAGCCAACGATCTACAATATCTATGTAGCACCCTCTAAACACTTAATTCAATGGATCAAAATGGCATCGAAATACATGAAATCATAACATCACATATAGGAAAACAAAGAACTATTTGCATTAATATAAATGGAGTGATTTAAAACCAAAAATAAGAGTTGATCTTGTAGAAGAGCTCCTCCAAGTTGACTTGTTCATTCTTTGTCACAAAGTGTACCTCTAATCACCCTAATGCATGTAATGTTAAATATTTACAACAACAACATGGGGGTAGAATTCTATCTCAAAAATCCAACCCCTAGCTTGTGGATGGCCACAAATATATAGAATAGGAGGGTAAGTTGGGAGTTCTTATCAATTTACCAATCTAGGGCTTGATATCCACTCTTGATGGGAGGATGGGATCAAAGGATAAGGGATGGAAACTCCAAGGTAGGATAGGATAGGATATGAATTTTTATCTGAGGTAAATGGTTGTAACAAATATTGGAATCTTTTGGAAGAAGAGGCTTTCATAATTTCTCTCTTTTTCATGAATTTCTAGAACCAACATAGGTGCATAGTGGAGCAACCTATAGGTGATCAACACAGACCACAGTGGAGCAACATGTAGGTGAACACTATATAGTAGGAGGCTAGGGAGAATTGGTCCTTAAAATTACTAAAATAAGGTGTTTTCAGGCATAGACTCTGGGATATGAGGGTGTCATGCATAGGTATTTGTGACATGATGATGTCAAGGGGTAAAATGATGTTGATTGATCTAGTTTGTAGGAGAACTGACAAGATGTTACAAAATGGCCTATAATAGTTATACTTGATAGATTTGTGCAGGAAACCATCATGTGAGACATTTACCTCATCTTCCTCGATTCTGCGCAATGTTATATTTCATGCATCGATTCATCGTTGAAAACTATGATTTAGTCGAATCAAATATCGAATCATCAGACCACACCACACCACAAGGGGATGAAGTATCTATGTCCATATTTTGTGTGCTTGAGGAAAAAATACCGCCAAAAGTGCAACCAGGCACCCATCAACAATTCTCCTCTCACCATCACCGGTCTAGATCTGGTAAAATGACAAAATGACATTAACCTGCCTTGTCAAAATCACCCGTCACATGTGCCCTATACGATAGGCCCAACCACCTGGTGAATTAATGTCAGGAATTGGATAAGTTTAAAGAAATTTTTTTCTAAGTGGTCCATATTCATGACCCAACCACATAACACACACTCAAAACTCATGCCATAGTGTCACATCTCCTCCCAAGCACATCACACACATAATTGTCAATAGCTTCCATGTTTTAGAGAAGAAATAGAAACACTGACACAAACCCACATCAAGAAGTGACGTCACATTAATACTAGGATATGAAGGTGGGTATCATGCTAATACACCCCATATCACAATGTTAACTATGCATCATTATCTCATACTATCAGTGGTACCGACATCCAAACTATCTATTCTAGAGGTCCCAGTCCGACGTGTAACATTTTCACTAGTAACTATCATAGTTCTAAGACATGCCATATGTTACAAAAAATTAGGTAGCTTAGGATTCAAAATCAACCTCCTAAAGAGGAATAAAATATCTCTTCTTGTACACCAACAAAGTTGCAAGGACTTCCTCCCACTAATTATCAACCTCCCATTACGTAAATTCTACCACCACCTAATGTTGATGACACACAACACAACATATGATTCATTTCCTCATCCATAGGAAACATGATTCATGTTGTATTCTCATTTTTTTTTTTTTGAGATCGCTAAACCCACCACACTAGTGGTAACACCACCAATGGTGCAGATCCATCCCATATGCACATTGTCAACTTCACTTGGTTCTACGGCATTGACCACTGAATCATATTCTTGCTTGTTGACTAGTACTACTAGGCCCAAACTCCATCCTCATGGCCTCACACAATCCAATTCAATTTTAGATAATATTTTTCACTTAGATGAAGATATTATTACGACCATGATGGAACCTGAATTTCCATGGGATGCCATGCACCATCATTCATTTTTTCTACTTGAAAAATAATTTATGCCTACTAATGCACCAACCCACAATATTTACGCCATAGACCAAAAATATTTCCTACCACCAAGAAGGTTAGATTGGTTCAAAAATAACATCCCATCACCCAGTGCATTTGAGTAAGGGAACATGTAAAATATTTCACCTACCATCAAGGTAAATATTTGAAAATAACTTGGAAAAGTTGAAGAGATCTCATTGGGGGAAGCATGCTCTCCAGAAGAGGTATCCTCATACACAACCTTGTTCCAATAATACAAGGATATTTTTGCACGGGATTACTCTGAGATGCCAGGCATCAGCCCCGCCATTGTGGAATACCATATTAACACCTGACCTAACACCCATCCCATTAGTTAGAAACAATTCCAGTTACATCCCTCTAAGGTAGAAGCGATCAAAAAGGAAATTGAAAAACTACACAAAGTTGGATTCATATGTCCTATCACTTATACTTTTTGGGTTTCTAACCTTGTACCCTTCATGAAAAAACAAGGCACCATTCACATTTGTACTGATTTTTGAGATCTGAACAAAGCATGTCCCAAAGGGAATTACCCTATGCCATTTATCGACTGATTCATTGACGTTTTTTAAGGTCACGAGGACCTTTCCTTCATGGACGGGTTCTTGTGGTATAACCAGATCCAAATTCACCATATGGATCAGTATAAAATTGCCTTCACAACCTCTTGGGGCACATTCACATACCAATTCATGCCTTTTTGTTTTAAAAATGTTGGTTACACCTTCTAGTGGGCCACGAATTATATCTTCCATGAATTGGCTAATCTTATCCTCGCCTAATTGGATGACCTTATAGTATGATCCAAGAAGCGTGCTAACCATATGGAGGATCTCTGCTTGGTTTTTCAGAGAGGTTGACAATAAACATATTCTTGAACCTTCTCAAATGTATCTTCTTTGTTAACCCTAGAATACTACTAGGATTCATTGTTTCCAAAAAAGGTATTAGAGTTGACCCTCTCAAAGTCTAGGCCATTAAGGAAGTGCCACCTCCAAAAAGGTTAAAGCAGCTACAAATCCTGCAGGGTAAGGCCAACTTCTTATGGTTATTTTTCTGTGATTATGCTACTTGCATGTAGGGCTTCATGCATATCCTTTGTGATGATATTCCCTTCCAATGGGATTAACATGATCAAAAATCATTTGAAGCTTTAAAAGATGCATTATCTAAAGATCCTTTGATTAGCCTGACTGACCACGATAAATACTATACTCGATACCTATTTGTATCAGATGTAGCCATTGTTAGGGTGTTATTTCAAGACGAACATGATCATGGGAAGAGAATAATTTATTATGTCTGCAAGAACTTATCCAAGCCTTCCTTGAAGGATGAGTCAGGAGATAAGACTTCCTTAGCCCTAGTCTATTTTGTACAGAAACTTCGACATTATATAACCCTTCATACCACCATCAGAATAGAATCTATCATCCCCATGAGATATTTTCTCACTCGCCATATGGTGAACCACAAATGCACTCAATGGGTAGTTATACTACAAGAATTTGATCTACAATTTTCTTCACCTAAAAGTAAAAAGGTGCTTATCCTCGCTGAGCTCATTAATAATCTCGCAACAGAGACCCAAGAATTTGATCCAAGTGGATATTGGTGGCCACCCGCCTATTCCAGTTGGACACCCACCATTGTTTCTTTCAGCTTTTCAATTTCCTTAATTGTAGAAAAATTTACTATTTTTGGCAGTTTTTTGGGTCTTGAACTTGTGAAACCGTTTTTAGGCCCCAAACGACATTTTATGGGCCTCAAAATGGCTTTGGAAGTTCAGGACTCGAAAAAATGCCAAAAATTGTAAATTGTGCTACAATTAAGGATACTAAAAAAATGAAAGAAACAATGGTGGGTTTCCAAGTGGAATAGGTGGGTGGCCACAAATATCCACTTGGATCATTCCTTCTCGCTTAGGAAGCAATGGTTCCCATTGCGTTCAGTTCTTCCATGAGATGAGGAAACTTCTGTTGAACTTGGTCCTTGGTAAGCCACTTGCCCTGGTGAAGGAGTTGGCCTTCTTTGATAACTAGATATAGCTGGATCCTCTACTGGCAGGTGTTCTTAATCAGTGTGTCCATAATCCGATCAGGTGTGGCTTGTTCCATGCAGTCTGGGTTTAACTCTATTGGTGTGAGTTTTTCTGCCATGTCAGATGTGTCCAGTAGAGGTGGAAAGTAGGGACGAAGGCAGTGCACGATGAAAAATAGGTGAAAACCAATGAATAGTGGAATATTGAGCTCGAAGACATTGTCCCCTACAGCCTTGGTGATGGTGTATGGCCAATATCGAAGCGGGTGAAGCTAGCAGTTGGTGTTGAGTCTCAATTTTGCCTATTTTTTTGACACCTTTCCCAGGCCTTACCTCCCCTACTTTTTAACTCCTTCCACCCCTAATTATGCTTAATTCAGATATATTTTTTATTTTTGGCTAAAAGGGTGCTATAAACTTAAGGTATGTCAAATTAATATAATAAGTGTCATCTTTCCTTATACTTGAAGTATTCTTTGATCTAGTTGTATATTTATTGAATTCCCACTCTAAATGATCTAGAAATCATGTGCAGATTTACTTTGATTCGAAATAGCTCTGTAAATTCCTGAAAACAACTCATGCAGCCACATTTCCTATAGTTTTTCTAGATTTCTTGTAGTCGTTCTAGATTTCCCACAGCATATCCAGATTTCCCGCAGAAGCTGTGATTTCTTGCAGCGACATCAATGGTTGAATATATTATAATTATTGCCAAATCCAAAAAATACATGGTTTTTGTGGGTAATTTGTTGCACATGAAGTCTATCCTATTGGCTACTTTGAACCTCTTTTAAAACAACCCAAACTTACATATTTCTCCTCGTAACCAGATTTCCTGCAGCTTTAGCTATGTAACAGAAATCTTCTAATCCATGCTTTTAGTCATGGATTAGACTCAACAGAAGCTAAATTAGATAGCCTAGACTTTTATTGTTGGTTGATAGCTTAGATTATTCATTCGAGCCAAATATGGGCTTTATAGATTTTATAAAAGGAGATGTATTTCATATTGTAAAGGAGGTTGGGTTGGGATCATTATTGATAGTAAGATATCAGACTATACTTGACTGTAATTTCTAGCTTAATAAACAAGTCTATGCTCTATTTACCTTTCTGAGATGCTTCTTCGACTTTTGAAGGAGTTTTGAGTGAGGGAGGCCCCCCTTCTCTCACTACTCCCACAACATAGTGTGTGTTTTATTTCTGTTTCATTTATGCATTAATAATTCTTGTACACAGCTAGTGCTTTCTTTCTGCATTTCCTACAACAAACTGTTAATTGGTTAAGTGAATTAATTATTTATGTTAATGAGTTCTTTCCATTTGATAAATGTTTGGATTCATGCTATTTAAGTTGGATTCTTGATTGTGGTTGATCTTTCATCTTTTCCTGTATCAATATCAGCAAACCCAAGTGTTGTAGAGGGATGTTATAAGCCACTCCATAGCCATTGCTGCTAAAGTATTGATACATGAAAGAAGCATGAGTTGTTGATTGTTGTTTGATCTTTATGTTTTCATGGTCAATATCAACAATCCTAAGTGTTGTAGAGGGATGATATATGCCACTCCATAGCCATTGTTGCCAAGTATTGACATAGGAAAGAAGCATTATTTGATGTGTGTATAATTTATTAACACTTGAAGTAATCAACCTGCATATACTTTGCATAGCATCTCACAAGCTTACCTATCCTGGGTTGACAATTTATGATTGGAAAATTATATGTCTATAATTTGATTCAACATTTTTTCACTGCAGGAAATTTTTTTTCCTGTGCTACAAGAAATTTTAGTTCTTGTGCTGTATTAATTCCCTATGCCACTGCAGGAAATTAAACTCAGATCGGGTTGACAATTTATTAGAAAATATTAAGGATATAATTTGACTCAACATTTTGGCATCGTTTCCAGGGAGGTGCTAAGGGATGATACTGAAAGTGTATTAGCTTGATTTGGTTGATTTTTTTTTCACAGCTGGGGGAGTCAAAGGGCAAAGCCCACACACCCACAGAGGTCATATTCTTGCCAAAGCCATGTCCTGATTGTTTGGTAAGTAGAGTTTTTGAATTTTTTTCTTTTTAAGTTATTATTATTATTATTATTTATTATTATTATTATTTCTTAGGTGCTATAAGAACCCCCCCCACAATCTATTCAACCATGTGCTAACAATATATACCAAATAGCTTGTTGAAAACAAAGGAATGGTATTTCAAGGAATTTTTTTTAATGAGGAATTTTGAGGCTAATATCAATCATCCAATTTACCTATTTCACTGATCAATTGGCAAGAAAATTCGATGAAGGAGTATCGAAGTAGTACATGTAGAACCTCTTTTCATTTGGTAAGAAATGGAAAACATTGTTACTTTTGAATTCCCTATCAAAGATCTAGGAGTGGCACAAATGCATAGTATTCCACCCTCTGCACTACCAAAATTTCATGGTTTGGAAAATGAAGACCCAGATACATTATTATTTTAATTTGAAGTAATTTTTAGAGGATATGGTTATTTTACTAATTCTCAAATGTTGCAAGTGTTTCCTTTTACTCTAAAAGAAGCAACTCTACGATGGTTCATGAGCCTTGGAGGGAACTGCATTCAAACATGGGAAGACATGAAGAATGTATTCTTGGAGAAATACCAAGATTACTACCAGGCTGGTGAAGATATTCTTGGGATAACATAGGGGAAAAATGAAAGTTTGGAGGATTATGTGGAGCGATTTAGATACAACCTCCAAAAATGAAAACATAATAATTTGGTAAAAGAGACCTTGAAAACACTCCTACTCAAAGGAATCAAAGATGACGTGTTAGAATCTTTAAATCTTATAGGAGAGGGTGATGTTTCTCACTTACCATCTGATGATGTTTTTAAATTGTGAATTGGTTATTCAAGAGGAATCTCCAAGCCTGGTAAGAATTCTCAAGAACCGTCTTCTCAGTTTTTGAAATCTACTACAAAAATAGGAGCTACAAAATCTTGTATAAATTTACAATTGGATGATTTACAGGAAGAACAGAACTAGTGTAAGGAGGATCATTTTGTAGATTATTTTCCATCACTATTGAGGTTTCAACATGTGTTTAAGGAATCAAGAAGGAAATAAATTGACCTCCAGGTATAACTCAAAACTCATCATCATTTAATACTTGGAATAGTCTTTATTATCCCCAACAAGTTCCTCAACACATCCACAACCCTACAGTTCCATGGAAAACTTATAATCCTCCTCTAATTCAATACCCCACCTTATGGCCACATTGGACCTCTCCCTCGAGCAATATATTCCCACAACCTCAAGGATGGTTTGGAGCCTCTTCTCTAGGGAAATTCCCCATGCAAATTCCATTTCCTGAGCCACAACAAACACAATTCCTATTTAACACACCACCATGCTATCCTCCTCTATGGTCTTAATCATTTGTGCAACCAAATCCTAATTTTGATGATCAAGTTGCACATCAATTTAAAAAACTTATTTTTCCTACTCACTCCCCTACTGGATGTAATGTCATATATTTTGGAGAGGGGATAGGAGTGAATTTAGAAACTTCCCCTATTTCCACGCAACATTTACCTCACGAAGAAACTTTAATCCATAAACCATTAAAGGAGGAATATATAATTGGAACTTGTTTGAAAACCATTTTTGAAGCTCACTAAGAATAAAATCCTAGAATTTCCCTTAACCGCCCTTGTCAATCTGAAGAGAGAAAAAATCAAGCTGTGGAAGATTTGGAGAATCATCAATATGTGGGTCCTATTGAATCTTGGTTCCAAAAAATTGTTAACACGTCCCATCACCTCATTAAATAGAAACTCTTGGTACCATATCAATCAAAGCAACTGGTTTCTCACACATTGGGATGTATCGAGGTTTATTGCTTAAAACTAAGTGTGAGTATATTTAGCATTATGTTGCATACATGGATACATTAGAAGTACACCTACACTTAAAAGGGATATTCTTGTCTTTAAAACAGGGTAGGGTAATGAATAAAGATGGCATCTGAAATAAAATTGTATAACAACACTCTTGAAAATGTGATTCCCTAAAGTACAACCTGTAAAATTTCTATTATTATGCACTCTCGTGGTAAGACTTGTCAGAAGAAATTTACTCTTAATGCCTCGTATTTTATAAAGTGACTTTGATTATTGACCAATAACTATCATCTAGAATTTTCTTAGGACCCTCTTTGAAGGTATTGATGAGAATATTCCTATAGTGGACCACACCTACAAAACTATAACAAGTTTTCACAAGAACCCTTACATGATCAATTTAAGGAATTTTTTTAGTCATTATCTAAGATGTTTTATTTAAAATGAGTCTTCAAGGTAGAAGGACCAACTAGTAAGGATTAGTAATTAAAAAAATTTCACGCCATCCCGTACTCTTAAGGAGAAGAATCGCCTCCTCAACTATTAAGTAACATATTTAAGGTTGATTATAATATGAGTTTTTATATAAGATACATTAATTGATGGATAGGATGTCTCATTACGAGCCGACCTACCATGATCATGGGTCCTAACAAGAATTCCATTACGACACTAGTCACCAAGCCAAGGTAAATGGCTTTCAGTTGAAAATATAGAAGACAAGAGGTCTCATCATGAGTTGAATTGTTCTTTCTTGTTAGTTCTTGTGAATGGAATTGTTGTTAGTTGGTTACCAATCTGGGACAGTGGCCTTCAATTAATTCAAAATAAATATAAATCCTTTGAAAAAACTCTAAATCTATATCTAATAGTTGGGACACATGCATTTTTTGGGTTAAAAGGAATCCCTCTCAAGGCTATTGGTGCCTGATGGCAGCAGGGCCATGCCTGTGGTATTAAAGTTAACTTTACACTATGATTTACTTGGTTGTTTTTGTCTTCCTAAATTCATTATCATATCTCTTTGAGAATGGATGTAAACATCCTTCTGGTGTTATGCCTTGGAGTTCTCTCTTTTTGGAACTTGTTTTTATGGATGTGGGACCCTTAGTGTAGGTACCTCACCTTGCCTAGAAAAGAGGAGCTTAAAATATATGTGGATAATGGTAATATGGTCACTATGGGAAAGTATTGTTATGACTATTTTTAAACACCATGGATTTCAAATCATGTCACTCATATTTACAATGAGGATGTTAAAGTAAAACTTCTAATCGAGGATGCCCCATAAATGTTTATGGAAATTTTAATAAGTTGGATATTTTATTCAAGTAAATAAGACCATCCTTGCAATTTAGTATTCCCATGGAATCCTTTGTGCTATATTTTCGTGAGATAATTTAAAAAAAATAAAGAGTCGAGAAAACACACTGTTTTTTAACAAGCTCTATCTAGTGAAGGAAATATAGGTCACACATAATTGCAGGAACATTATTACAAGTTTCCATAAATGTTTTTGTTTTTGCAAGGGAGCAAAAATGCAACAATTGATTTAGTTGCATAGGGACATGCAAGAGTTTTGGTGTGGGGGAGATGTTGAGTCTCAATTTTGCCTATTTTTTTGACACCTTTCCCAAGCCTTACCTCCCCTATTTTTTAACTCCTTCTAACCCTAATTATGCTTAATTCGGCTATATTGTTTATTTTTTACTAAAAGGGTGCTATATGCTTAAGGTTTGTCAAATTAATATAATACGTGTCATTTTTCCTTAAACTTGAAGTATTCTTTGATCTAGATATATATTTATTGAATTACCACTCCAACTGATGTAGAACTCATGTGCAGATTTAATTTGATTCGAAATAGCTCCGAAAATCCTGAAAACATCTTGTGCAGCCACATTTCCAGTAGCCATTCTAGATTTCCCGCAACATATCCAGATTTCCCGCAATAGTTCTAGATTTCCCGAAGAAGCTGTGATTTCCTATAGTGACACCAATGGTTGAATATGTTCTACTTATTGCAAAATCTAGAAAAGACATGGGTTTTCTGGGGAATTTGTTGCACATGAAGGCTATCTTATTGGCTACTTTGAACCTCTTTTGAAACAACTCGAACTTACAGATTTCTTCTTGTAACCATATTTCCTCCAGCTTCAACTATGTAACAAAAATCATCTAATCCATGCTTTCAGTCTTGGATTAGACTCAACATAAGCTAAATTCGATAGTCTAGACTTGTATTGCTGGCTGATAGCTTAGATTAGTCATTTGAGTCAAATATGGGGTTTAGAGATTGTATAAAAGGAGATGTATTTCCTATTGTAAATGAGGTTGGGTTGGGATTTTTGTTGATAGTAAGATATTAGACTGTACTTGACATTAATTTCCATATTAATAAAATAGTCTATGCTCTATTTACCTTTCTGAGCATCTTCTTCAACTTTTAAAGGAGTTGTGAGTGAGGGAGGGCCCCCGTCGCTCACAACTCCAGCAACATAGTGTGTGTTTTATTTTTGTTTCATTTATGTATTAATAATTCATGTACACATCTAGTGCTTTCTTTCTGAATTTCCCACAGAAAAATTTTAATTGGTTAAGTGATTTAATTCTTTAGGTTAATGAGTTATTTTCATTTGAGCAATGTTTGGATTCATGCTCTTTAAGTTGGATTCTTGATTGTGGTTTATATTTTATCTTTTCTTGCATAAAATCAACAAACCTAAGTGCCATAGAGGGATGTTATAAGCCACTCCATAGCCATTGCTGCTAAAGTATTGATACAGGAAAGAAGCATGAGTTGTTGATGGTTGTTTGATCTTTATCTTTTCATGGTCAATATCAGAAATTCTAAGTGCTATAGAGGGATGATATATGCCACTCCATAGCCATTGCTGCCAAGTATTGATATAGGAAAGAAGAATTAGTTGATGTGTGTATAATTTATTAACACTTGAAGTAATAAGCCTGCATATACTTTGCATAGCATATCACAAGCTTACCTACCCTGGGTTGAAAATTTATGATTGGAAAATTATATGCCTATAATTTTATTCAACATTTTGTCGCTGCAAGAATTTTTTGTTCATATACTACAGGAATTCCCCGTGCCACTGCAGGAAATTTCAGTTCATGTGCTTCAGGAATTCCCTGTGCCGCTGTAGGAAATTAAACTCAGATCGGGTTGAAAATTTATTGGAAAATTACAAGGCTATAATTTGACTCAATAGTGGGGTCCAGCGAGGGACTCCTTATACAAATGTAGCCACACTTTTTTTCCCACGTGGAAGTTGTGTTGCACCCGATGCTAATCAGGCTACTACTTGTACTTGGCATTGGCTATGTCCAATATGTCATGAACTTGTTGGTGAATGTGTTGAATACGCTCAATGAATTTTTTCACCTTGGCAGCTTCAGACTGGACATGAGAAGAATTAGCTTGAGTAGTTGCAAATTGCATGGCTACATCAATGGGACATAGTGAATGGAATCCCAAGCCCACCTGAAATGGTTTTTGGTCAGTTGAGTTGTGGAGGGCTCGATTATAGCTATGTTGTACATATGGGAGGCTCTCATCCCATGCGCGTGAATGCTTTGAGTTGTACATGTGCAGAATATGTGTGATCATCCTATTCATGACCTCTGTCTGGCTGTCAGTTTGGGGATGGAAAGCTATGGACTTGGTGAGCTTGGTGTCCAGCATTGACCAGAGACAAGACCAAAATTTACTAAGGAACCTGTTGTCCCTATATGATATGATAGACTGTGGGATCCCAAAGTGTACCCACTGTTGACCGGATAAATCAATCTTGTAGACAAGATCGATCTCCCTAGTACCAAAAGGTAATCTAGCAACAAACAGCCAAACGAACCTATCTTTCTCTAGACATATGCGATTTACAAAATAATACCATAAAGGTGTTAAGGTCTTACCGTAGATCCAATGCTAGTTTGAAGTAGTTTTCCTTTGGTCACTTGAAGGAGTTATCTTTAAAGACCCAAAGTCACAAACAAGCAAACATTAAAAAGCACCTGTATAGTAAATATTATAAATCATGCCTATCATGGTGATCAAGGAATTCATGAAATAAACAGTTAATTAACAGCTTATTGAGAAAAATGAATTCATTTGTATTAAATTTGAATGAAGGAAAACCTTACAACCTTAGCCTTGATGTTGAACAGGCCTTCCCAGGGTCTGAAGCAGAAATCTCCTCTACTCTGACAAGCCTTGCACTCTTCCAACTGAGACAGATAGAGGTATGTGATCTTTCCTCACAAAATCTCAGTTAAATGAGTCTGAATCCCAAAAACACTTTACCTCAAATATTTCTAAAGCTTGAACTCCCTTTGAGGCTACCCAAGGCCTCTTTTTATAGTGCAAAAGAGGAATTTTCGGTTCCAACTATAAAGGGATAGAATCCTCCTTCAAAGGGATAAGCTCCTCACATCAAGGGGTTAGCTCCTTAAGGCAAGGGATACATGAACCTCAAAAGAGCGGTTCTGCCACTGCAAGATTCTTTCCAAAGGCTTCTAGAAATTATTGAAAGTGAGATTTTTTATTTTACTTGCGCCTTTTTAATATTTTATAGGGGTCCGCACCCTTAACACAGAAAAAGTGTGTTTAGGTACACAGGATTCATAAACATTAGGTGCGGGACCGCAGGAAAGACAAAGAGAAAGTGTGATACTAGAGTTAAAGAGATTTTTGAGAACTTTTCTCTTATTTTTAAGGCTTGACATGAGGAACTGATGTGTTAGACTTGCAAAGGAGGAAGTATGAGTGATAATGAGCTCATACAAATAGCAGAATGTCAATATGAAAACTTTCAGTGCAAAACCCATAATTGTTCAAAGAAGAGTTTAGCAATGGCTTCTATTGTGATATTTTTCTTGTAGGCCTCCATAATGGCCATCTTTGAAAATATTTCGACGACCACAAAAACATAGTCATTTCCATGCTTAATAGAATTGAATTCCCGACATGTAATCCATAGAAATGGATTCCCAAGGTCAACTAGGGATAGGCAACGAAGTATAGAGGCATTTCTTCTTTATGGTTGGTTTGGAAATGGCGCAGATAGTGCAGGATCCGATGTGCTTCTCTACATCCTATCGAAGGTTTGGCCAATAGAAATACTTTTGCGTTACGACCACTATTTTCTTAAACCCAAAATTCCCAGCGACCTAGTGCGCTTCCCAAATCATCTTGAAACACTCGCTTGAAGGAACACAAAGGTGTCCCAAGTGACATATCAGTGCATCCTGGAGGTGAAAATTTGGAACTTGGTTACCCTCCAAGAGTGTGTTGTATGTGTGGTTAAATTCTAGAAATATCTTGTAGATAAGAAGCTAATCAAAAGTCTTGTGCCCACAATAGTTGAGTGTTGAAGTCCAACAAGAAATTGCATCACACATGCTAGTGTGGGACCAATAGGTCCTAGTGATACAGTGAAGGCTAATTTAATTAATTAAATCGCTATGTATTCTAATTTAATTTTACCAAATTTAATTGGACAATATAATAGTTAACTGAGTGTGATAAACTCGGTTAGCTTATGTATTTCGAGTTGAGGGTGGTTGGTGAGGCATGAAAAGTGATTCTATTAGTTATGGAGTTCGAATTGCATTTGGTGCATTAGTTTAATGCATGAGTAATCAATTAACTGAGTTAGGTGAGTTAAAGTCAATTGAACTAGTTGTAGTTGTTTGTTGCACTAGTGAGAGATCAAGTAAATTAAATCATATTTAATTCACAATCAGTGATCTACCATGCAACTAATGATTTACTATTAATATTTGCATGCATGTCAGTTCCAATGGAGACCCATTTCAGACAAAGGTTAAAGGGATATTAACTATTAGTTGTGTGATTAGTAGGTTAACACATTGTTAGTATGAATCCTTTGTCGAAGGGTACGAAAAAGGACCACTTTAGCTACGCATAACTAATAGCCCTAACAACAAAAGTGGCTGCCAATATCTTCAGATCTGCGGTTAGTTGAACATAAAAGAGCTGCAAAAACCAGATCTATGCATGGAAAGACATTAAGCAGAAAAAACAAGGGTTTGCTCCATATACCAATAGACAAGACAAGACCAATTTTTGAAAGAATTTTTTATATTAATTGGGTACCTGGGAGGAAAACAAGAAGGCGTATCCAATTCTCCTCAGTGGGATGGGTTCTTGGAAGTCCTCAGCACTTCAGATCTAAGATTTCTCTCTCTTGTTGGTGTAGAAAACCCACACAAAGAATGGAACCCAAAGGGAGCTCACACAACAAATGGCAGAAAATGGTGACCAAGTGTATAGATCCAGAGTGATCTAATAGGCAACAAAAGGTGAAGAATGGTAGGAAAAAACCCTCCTATTTATAACAAAATATTGGGTCATTCTAGATCTTGGTGCATGGGTTAACCAGATCTAGATCCACTTTTTATGGAATATTTTATTATATTTGTTGGAGGGAAAAGGTATTTCACTTGGGTCAAATCCCTTAATTTGTCAAAAATAAATAAATAAATGATTTATTTATCTTTTTAAGGAAGCGGTTAGAAGATAATCAAATAAATAATGATTTATTTAATTATTTAATGAAGTGGTTGAAAGATAATTAAATAAATAATGATTTATTTAATTATTTGTGGGTGATTTGGTCATATTTAACAAGGAATATTATCTAAATAAGGTTTAAATAATTATTCCTAGAAAATAATAAGATAAATAAAGGTTTATCTAATTAATTTCTTTGATTTTAGGTTAAACATGACTGGGAATAATAATTAAATTATGGTTTAATTAATTATTCCATGAGGAAAATCAAACAAATATAGGTTTGTTTAATATTTCCTTTTGGGGTTTCCTGTTTTAACATAGTGAAAGCAATTTTACTTAGGGTAAAATTGGTCTTAGATGGTGTACTTGGGTCCATCTAATGATAATAGGTTAGATGACCAAAAAATGGTGTAACAGATTGCCCCCCAGCGTGCGAGTGTCAGGAGCAAATCGTATGACCGAAGTACGTTGTAAGAACTCAATCACTAGACAACAAAAAGGGAAGTCAGAGAGAGAAATGCAAGGTAGATAGTGTGCTGAAGAACTAGACCCTGAGGAGACGAGACTCGCAGGTGCAACAAGTCTCTTTTTATGAGAGGGTACCTGTGCCGAAGGCGGCGGGGGAGGCATACCTATGCCCGCCGAGACAAAGTACAAAAGAATAGTGTGTCCAGTAAACAAGGGACCGAACCATAAAGTACAGCTGGCATAATCATGAGCCAGATAAAAAATACAATGAGGAATCCCACATACATGATGTGCCTGGGATAACAGCCAGGACTTGTACAATAATATCTGAGTACATGAGATACAAATACAACCCAAATGCCCCCTGTAAATGGGGAAGGGCTCACAAAATATGACTGATACATGCAAGTTGAAGAGGCGCTGCAAGTGGCTACGACCAACATCATCAAATATCTGGAGCTGCATCGAAGGCTGCAAAGAAGAGGTCATCCGGGCATGTGGGGGGCTACCTACAGGGCCACCCCCTCATGAGGGTTGAGACATCTCACACACGCCCGGGAATCATCAAGAGCTGCTGCTGGATCACTGGACCATCAAGTATACGAATCTCGATCATGCTAAAAGGAGCTGGAGAAACAATCAAGTCAAAGGGAAATGAGAGATCCCTTGGCCTGATCCGAGGCACCGAACAAGAGTGGAAGCTGGAACCAAGGTACACCGCCCTCTAGACCTGGCTTCTGGAATGAAAGTGCTGATGTCGACAGAAGGAGGTCCGCCATAGGTGAGGGAGTGAGATGTCCCCAACTAAGGCATGAGGGAAAACAGTAGAGCGACGGAAAGACTGACACTAATGATGAGAGTGAAATGGAAAGGATTGAGTAGCGAATGGACGACTTCCCTTGTTAGAGCATAAAGGGCATGAATGACATGGCAGCGACTGACACGATATCATATGGGACAGGGGACAGTGGGACTGAAAGTCAAAATGTGCGACACAAGAGAGAGACCAAGCAATGAGGGATGGAGGGCTATAGTGGGGTACAAAGGGACGCGGTATAGACTCCATGGATGCAATGATGACTCAACTTGGATGCTCTAAACAAAGGCGACGCAATAGTGCTGCCACACAGTAAAGGCCCAATGGGGGACCATGAAAACATGAGTTCAAGGTGGGAACTCATGACGAAAATCGACACGAACATGGACAAGTATGGGGGCGAAGTGATGCCCCAAATACAAGTGTTGTAAGTGAGAAAATTCGATTTAAAGCGGATGTGGAGGGGCCCTTCTGGGACAAAATGGGTCCGAGTGAAGCAGCAAAACATAAACATGAAAAAGAAAAAATAGATGCTGGCTATCTAAAAGAAAATAAAACATGCATTTCAGAAGGGAAATGCTAAGGGTAATATTTCTTAAGATAGAGTGCATTGCGAGGATTAGGAAGGGGATGGCCTTCGAAATCCTCTAAGAGGTATGCCCCCTTCCCGAGATCCTTACTAATGATGTAAGGTCCTAGCCATAATGAGTCAAACTTCCCATGACCAAGGACATCATGGGCCTAGTCATATACTAGAACAAGGTCGCCTTCGTGAAAAGTGCGAGGCTAGACTTTTCGGTCATACTGAGCTTTGGTGCGCTTTTTGGCCGCTTCCATGGTTTGCAAGGCAACACGGCGGTCTTCGGAAGCGCGCTCGAGCATGATAAGTCGTTGTTCTAGAGGTTGGGTGTCAGGGAGAAGTTCAACGGCCAGATGTAGGGAAGGAATTTCACACTCGATCGATAAGACTGCCTCCTCTCCAAAAACCGGGTGGAAAGGAGTAAACCCGGTGGCGGTTTTAACAGAAGTTCGATAGGCCCACAAAGCAGGGAAGAGCATGAGATGCCAGTTGGTTTTGTGCTTATTCACCGTTCGTTGAAGCATAGTTTTGAGGATTTTGTTGACTGCTTCAACTTGGCCATTACCTTGGGGGTAATAGGAGGAGGAATATTGGTGCTCAAAACCTAACAGTGAGGATAGCTCACGCCATATCTCATCTTCAAAATGTTTGCCATGGTCAGAGACCAGTTGTTTGGGATCCCCGAATCAAGCTATAACATGGTTAAAGAAAAACAGGGCCACAGTAGCTGCCGTGTTGTTGAATGTTGGCATGGCCTCGGCCCATTTGGTGAAATAGTCAACCGCCACGATGATATACTTATGGTTACCAGCGGATGGCGGGTGACACTCCATAAAGTCGATGGCCCATTTACAGAAGGGGCCGGTTGAGACGACCGGATGGAGGGGAGCTGGTGGAGCTTGCGCCTTAGGGGCGAAATGTTGGCAATTGGGACAGTGTTTGACTACCTCAATGCAATCACTAAAGAGAGAAGGCCAAAAATACCCAGCGCGCATGACTTTCTGGGCAGTAGCGAGACCGGAGAGGTGGCCACCGCAAGCGCCGCTATGGCAGGCATTAAGGACCTGTTCAGCTTCAGCGTGTGTGAGGCAACGACGAAGGACGGTATCAACCCCGCGACGATATAGATCGTCACCGATAAGGAGGTATCGGGGGGCTTGGTGTCGGATGCGTCGGCGAGCCTCACGATCAAGGTGAAGGGCGAAATTTTGGGTTCGCAAGTAAGTAAGAATGTCGCCATACCATGGGTCATCAGCAGTAATGGAAAATAAGTGTTCATCAGGAAAATCATCATTAACTGGGGTTTCTTGCGCTCCGGTAGGTAATTCAGAAATGAGCTCAGCGAGGGCTAAGCCTTTCTTACTTTTTGGTGTGACGAATTCGAGGTCGAATTCTTGAAGAATAATGACCCAACGGGCATATTTTCTAGTGAGGATACGATGACTCAATAGGAAAGCCAAGGGGTTGGAATTAGTCACAACCTTGGTGGAGCGCATGAGGATATAATGACGAAGTTTTTGGACTGAGAACACTACAGCTAGTGCTAATTTTTCTTCAAGTGAGTAGGAAACAGGGGGTCCTACAAGGTTCTTACTGACGTAGTAGATCACATGCTCGATACCATTGTCATCTTCCTGGATAAGGACTCCAGCGATCGAATAGGTGGAAGCGGAGATATACAGGATGAAGTCCCGATCAAAGTCGGGAGGGAGGATCAAGGGAGCGGATGTGAGAGCCTGCTTGAGGGCATCGAAAGACTCGTGAGCATAGGAATCCCAAACGAAAGGGATAGAAGATCGGAGGAGTCTAAGGAACCCATGTGCAGTGGTGGCGTAGTCAGGGACGAACCGTCGAAGAAAATTAGCTTTGCCTTGGAGACTTTGGAGTTGGCGGAGGGTACGTGGAATGGGAAGTTCAAGAATGGCTTGAACTTTCAAAGGGTCAAGAGTGATACCATCCTTAGACACGATGAAGCCTAAGAGACGGCCGGCAGGAACGCAAAAGATGCATTTCAACGGGTTAAGGCGGATATTATACTTGCGACATCGGAGGAAAATGGTACGCAGATCGTGGAGGTGCTACGCCCGATGCTTAGAACGTGCAGTGAGGTCGTCTAAATAAGCAAGGATAATGTGAGCTAAGTCATGGAAACAATAAGACATGGCCCGTTGAAAAGTGGCGCCGACGTTTTTGAGGCCGAAAGGCATGACCCGGTAAGAAAAAGTTCCCCACGGACTAATGAACGCGGTTTTGAGTTGATCGGAAGGACGGATAGCAATTTGGTTGTATCCGGAGAAACCATCCATAAAGGATAGAACCTCATGCCCCGCACACTCGTCAATGATTTGGTCAATGAACGGTGTGGGGAAGTTGTCTTTGGGACAAGCTTGGTTCAAGTCGCGAAAGTCCGTGCAGACACGGATGGTGCCTTGTTTCTTGAGAATGGGAACTGGGTTGGATACCCAAGTGGTGTATTAAATGGGGTAAATGAAACTAGCTTGCTTGAGCTTGTCGATTTTGGCTTTGATAGCGTCACGTCTGGAAGGATGAATGGGTCTCAACTTTTGGCGGACCGGTTTGGCGTTAGGCCATGTATCGATATGGTGTTCGACAATGGCGGGATCGAGTCCGGGCATTTTAGAATAGGACCAGGCGAAAATATCGCGGAATTCTTTGAAAAGCTTGGTGTAAGCTTCGATTTCTTTAGGGGTGCATTGAGCACCTAAGGTGATATATTCTTGGATACCTGGGGTGACTGAAATGTCGATTTTTATGGTAGGAGAGATATTGGCCATGTTTCCTTCTTCGAAAGCATCAGGTGTAGGGATGGGGTTTTTGAACCAATCGACTGCATTGGGGATGAAGTCTTTGGTTTCCACAGCAAATTGGTCATGGGACTACTGTGGGAGGAAGTATGCGCGATGGTGCATATCGTCCCATGGAAAGTCCGGGTTGGTCATGGCTTCCATAATGTCTTCATCGGATTGGAAGATGGGAAGACTGGAGGAAGAGAGGTCACCCGAGGAGGTAGTGATGTGTGACGGGTCATCAGGAGGAGAAGGGCTCAGATGTGCAATATCAACAGATCCAAGGTCGGCTGAGGAGCCGAGAGTGTCTACAGGTTGAAGGGTAGGTGAACTATCTCGCAAGGATGATGACAGGTACAGAATGGTGATTGACGACTCTGTTGGCTCGATAGTGGGAGGAGGAATGTGAATGGGAGTAGGAAGATCCTCTGGTCCTATCGAAGTGGCCTTGAATTGGCGGTACATGTCCAAGGAGGAACGATACTCGTCAAGGCGGGGACAGAGGTGGGTGTAATGGCCATGGAAATCGCACAAAGCACAAGGGTGGTTTGTGCGCAAGGTTTTGAGTTTCGGGATAGAGTCCGGGATAGTGACGTAGACTTCGGGGATGTCAGAGTCGGGAAATGTCTCATTGACCAGGATCTTGAGGTGCGGAAATTCAGGATACATATGGGTGGAGTGACCGACGATATCACACAAAGCGCATTGGATAGCAGGCTTTGGCAGTCGCGGGGGGGGGTAGGGGTTGTCAGGGCGGCCTGGTCCTGATGGGTTGCCCCCTTATGAGCTTTGCCTTTCTTTCCTGGGGCTGGCACCACAGGGGTAGGGTCCTGGGGAGGTGCGGTGGGCCCGGAGGGAGTAAGGGGGACTGGTTGAACCGGTGTCAAAGCAAGGTAAGGTTTGGGGTGACCTGGTGGGGTAGCGGTTGGAGGGTCAAAGTACCAGACGGGTATGCCTAGGGTCAGGTTAGGGAGGGAGAGGGTGGCCATGACGAGGACAGAAAATACTCCGGGAGGGGGAGCCAGGAAAGGTATCTGCCCAGCAGGGTAATGACCAGGAGGGATGGCTCCGAGATGGTTAAGGCCTGGGGGAACCGATCTAGGAGGATAAAGGGGTTCAGGGATACCAGCTGTAGGGGGAGGGCCAGAAGGAGGGGGTCGGGCTGGCTGAGAGGAATGGCTAGGAGTGGGTTGCGGAGGGTGAGGGGGAGGTTGCTGACTAGCCGAAGCAGGCTGCTTAAGGGCAGCCTGAGATGTTTGCATCATGCAAACATTCGATAAGCTGGGATCGGTGATAGGAGGAGGGGGGAGATTAGGAAAAGTTCCAAGCAGGGAGGAATCTTTGTAAACGCCGGGGGAGACACTGGTCAAGGAATCGATGGTTTGCTTGTTGGCTACAGAAGAGATGGTCGTCTCAGGGGAGGTCTGAGATTTTGGCTCATGATATGTCAACTGGTCAATGGTGACTATCTTTCCATTATGGGGGAAAGACATCTTGCGAAAGACCGCGGATGGGACAGCAGACATGGCATAGGTGTAGCTTCGCCCCAATAGAATGTTGTAGTCTAGCGGGGTGTCGATGACTTCAACGTCAATGCAAACAGTCTTACCGGCGAGGGTGATAGGACAATTACGAAACAGGCCAATGGGCTGGGAGGCATGACCATCCCACGCTCGAAGGGTGATCATGGAAGGGGCCAGTTCAGGGGATCCGAGTTGCTTCCAAACCGAAGCGGACATCACGCAGGTGGATGCCCCCTCATCAATGATACACCGGGACACGTTGGCGTTCCGGATTTTGACTGGGATTTGGAAGGCGACGGAAGGAGGAAGAGGAGGATGGTCCGATTGAGTGGCATCGAAAACAATCATTTGGTCATCAGCAGGATCTACAGCGCCCACGGCAGATAGTAGAGCCTTCTTTTGGGAAGGACACGACTGGAGGAGTTCCAGTGTGGAAATGGCAGCAAGAGATTGCGCCAAATCATCTACTATGCTATACGAATGAGCAGCTCGACCGGAAGCAGCGTTTCGACGTAATGGTCCCTTAGGAATCTTGGTATGAACCTCAACTTTGGGTTGAGGGATATGTAAGGGGCCACTGGGTGTCGAAAGAGGCTCTGTAGAACCTGAAGAAGGAGGCTCGGGGGCAGACTGAGCAGGAGGCTTGGGGTACTGGCGAGACCGATTTTGAAGGTGAAGATCGACGGACGGGTTAGGATCGGAGTGCATCATAAGGATCTGGTAATCAAAGGAACCAGAAAGGGAAGGGGGGGTGGCTACCTCGCTGTCGGGCGGTTGGGTAGCCACGAATCCTTGCTGAGGGAAAGGATCAGTAAACACAGCTGGCTGGGTAGTGGCCACATTAGGAGGAGCATGAGGGGAGGCGTGCTGTCCGCGCAATGTGGCTTGAGACTCCCACATCTGCCGCATCTATGGTAAGAGGGGACAATCGTGGGTGTAATGACCATAAACACCGCAACACGAATAAGGCTTATTTGTGCAAAGCGGCATATCCGGCTTGGGCTGAGTGCCCTGTTGTTGGTTGGCAGTGTTGGGGTCCACACTAGGATTGGGTCCATGGGTACCAGGGGTAGGTTGATTTGGGTTGCCTCTCCGCCTTATTTGAGAAGAAGGGGGATTAGTCACGCCCTGCTGTGCAAATACTTGCCCTGGAGGAGGCTGTAAGTGCTGTTGCGGGTTTTGAGGAGGCAAGGGAGATGGAAGCGCATATGCTGGAGGAGCTGGCGCACTAGGCTGCGGATAAAGGTAGTGGTTAGGTTGGGCAACATTGAGGTAAGCAGGAGGTTGGGCAAAAGGAGGAGGCATGCCGTATCCTGGATACATGCTACCGGGAGGGGGAAGAGTGCTGGAGGAGCTGGCCCCTCCCTGAGGGAGACCATAGCCCATAGGAGGTTGAGCGTATGGATGGGAAAGGGCTCCAACGATACCATCGGCGGAATGAGATGCCCCCGGGGCGTTAGCGCCACCGGGCCTGGGGAGGTCAGGAAGAACGGTATAAACATAACCAGATTGAGCGTAGATCAGGTCATATTTCAAGGCTATTTGGAGGGCGGCTTCTTCGGTTTGAGGAAAATGGGAGGCGACATCCTTTCCGATGGGAGCCGGAAGGGTGCGAAGGAACCAATCCATATAAACTCGATCTTTGAAGGGAGGGGCTCGACATAAGCTCCGTCTTCTTCACCATTCCTGAACATGGGCGGAAAGGCGGGTTGAAGAGGATTGCTTGAAGGAAGTCAAGAGCTCCGTGCCAGTGTCGTATCAGAGAGGGAGCTGGAAATAAGACAAAAAGGCCTGAGCAAGGGTCGCAAAGGTGGTATGGGAAGAGGTGGCTTGTTCAACATACCATTTAGAAGCTTCGCCGGTAAGCGTGCGTTGGAACAAACGAAGACGGATGGAGTCATCGATAATGGAATTGGAGGAACACCACATGTGGAAAGATCAGACATGATTGGTTGGATCTTCTCCAGCAAGGCCTTCGAACTTAGGGATGTCGGAGGGGAGCTTGGTTGGCATGGCAGGCCAACCAACATCGTGGCGGATAGGGTCATTGATCAACTGATTGAAATCGGGGAGGCTGAGGCCTGCAATGTACGACAGCAAGGGGGTGGCCGGGGTCATTCCTGTGGCGGTTCCACTAGTAGTCGGGCCGGCATTAGGGCCGGGAGAACCGCTAGCGTTAGGCCCTGGACCAGACATGGTGGTAGGGGGAGAACCAGGAGGAGAAGGGGAACCCGATGAATCAGGAGAGGAGTCGGAGTGCGGACTCGGAGGAGGATTGGCTCGACGACGGCGGGTCGGAGCAGGTCGATCGACCGGAAACTGAGGGTGAAGGCCAAGAAGTCTCTGGGAAAGGCGCCTTGGGGGCACAATGACGACAGGAAGAAGGAAACCGACAGGGGCAGAAAGGGACAGAATCAATTGAGGTCAAGGGCAGAAAAGGTGCAGTGACAATTGATTTTAGAGTCTTTGCCAGGTGGTGTTAACCAGGCGCTTCTTCGCTTAGGGTCAGTGTGTGGCGTGCGTTAATTTTAATTTTTAAACCCTTTCCGTTTTGAGAGCAAGAAAAAGTGTGTTGCGTAGCTGAAAATAAACCTACAGAGAACAGAATATAATGCTGAAATAACAGAAAAATAACAGCTACTTGTGCATCTATCTAACCCAAGAAGGTGGGTCTCTCAAAACTAATCTGAAAAGAAAGGGAAAAATCTAGGCAAAACACACGGAAAAGAGGCCAATAGATCTAAGGTCAAAAGGGACAGGGATCTAAAGGATAAAGCTGCTAAAAAGAGGTGCAGATCACAGCCAAAAGACAGAGGCAAGGTGGCTGGAAAAAGGAAGGAAATCAGCAAAATACGGAGGGGGCAAGGTGGAGGCCCTAAAAGTAGATCCAAACAAATCTTTAGGAGGTGATTTGAGAGGTAGAAGAGTTGATTTCAATGGATCTAAAAGGGAGGTAACAGGTCTGGAAAAAGGAGGCTGAAGCTCTGAAAAACAGACGGCTGAAACAGCTAAAACTATTCCACAAAAAGTGGATGGTACTAAAGCCCTAGGGGGCTAGGTTCCCACTTAGATGAGTAAAAGGACTGCAACTTAGTCAAGCAAGGGTCAGAGGAGGCTGAAGACTCGGCTGCAGGCCGCAGTTAGCAACTCAAAAAAATTGCGAAAATCAATTAAAAATGGCAGATCGCGAAGCCGAATTGCCGAAGCAAGGTCAGCGTAAAAGGGGCGGTGCGCGACCGGAGGTCCGTGCCGCGCTATGGGCCAAAAGTGTGACCCCTGCTCCGCTTGTTCCCGGCCGCATATTTTTCAGAAAGTTGTCGCCTTCAATGAGCACAGTTTTCGCCACTCCGGGCGTTAGCTGAGGGCTTAAACACGGAAGTTAGAAATTTTAATGTTTTAGGTTTTTATGTGAGAAAAACAACATAAAAATAGGAAAAATAAACAGCTGAAAAGAAACCCTAGGGTCTGAAGTAGCTGGATATGCAGGAATATGAAAAACGACAGTGGTCGTAATTTAAAACTCGTGTGGAGTCTCCATTTGTTAGTATGAATCCTTTGTCGAAGTGTACGAAAAATGACCACTTTAGCTACGCATAACTAATAGCCCCAACAACAAAAGTGGCTGCCAATATCTTCAGATCTGTGGTTAGTTGAACAAGAAAAGAGCTGCAAAAAACCAGATCTATGCATGGAAAGACATTAAGCAGTAAAAACAAGGGTTTGCTCCATATACCAATAGACAAGACAAGAACAATTTTTGAAAGAATTTTTTATATTAATTGGGCACCTGGGAGGAAAACAAGAAGGCGTATCCAATTCTCCTCGGTGGGATGGGTTCTTGGAAGTCCTCAGCACTTCAGATCTAAGATTTCTCTCTCTTGTTGGTGTAGAAAACCCAATGCAAAGAATAGAGCTCAATGGGAGCTCACACAACAAATGATGGAAAAATGGGACCAAGTGTATAGATCCATAGTGATCTAATAGGCAACAAAAGGTGAAGAATGGTAGGAAAAACCCTCCTATTTATAACAAAATATTGGGTCATTCTAGATCTTGGTGCATGATTAAAATAATGTTAACCAAATCTAGATCCACCTTTTATGGAATATTTTATTATATTTGTTGGAGGAAAAAGGTATTTGACTTGGGTCAAATCCCTTAATTTGTCAAAAATAAATAAATAAATGATTTATTTATCTTTTTAAGGAAGCGGTTAGAAGATAATCAAATAAATAATTATTTATTTAATTATTTAAGGAAGTGGTTGAAAGATAATTAAATAAATAATGATTTATTTAATTATTTGTGGGTGATTTCGTCATATTTAACAAGGAATATTATCTAAATAAGATTTAAATAATTATTCCTAGAAAATAATAAGATAAATAAAGGTTTATCTAATTAATTTCTTTGTTTTTGGGTTAAACATGACTGGGAATAATAATTAAATTATGGTTTAATTAATTATTCCATGAGGAAAATCAAACAAATAGAGGTTTGTTTAATATTTCCTTTTGGGGTTTCCTGTTTTAACATAGTGAAAGCAATTTTACTTAGGGTAAAATTGGTCTTACATGGTGTACTTGGGTCCATCTAACGATAATAGGTTAGATGACCAAAAAATGGTGTAACAGATTAATACGTGCAACCTGACATCCATGATGACAAAAGAGCTTAAAAGCACGGCCAAAATTTAAAAATTTAAGGTGATTGCATTCATTAGAATTTCATGAAGGAAGCTGGTTGTTTAGAGGTCAGACTTGTATGCGGTTAAGTCAATTTTGTCCGTGAGAGTGAGACAAGCCAGAGAGTGCGAGGACTCTCAGGTAGAGTAAGCAGCAATATTTCCCCAAGAAATTATCTATGTTGTGGTTTGATTTGATTCTTTCTTTGCTTAATGTGATTGGCGATTGTGTTTAATTTCTGTAAGTGATTTGTAGAAGGATTCAATATCTAGCTTTAGTACATTGTTAGATAGGATTGAATCCATTGATATACACATGTTTGTAAATTTCTATATGGTATCAGAGTAGAGGAAATCACTATAGCGGAGGAGAATTTGAGTTTGTGACTAAATAAAGTTCGAATTTGCAAAAGTATTCTTGGTGCACCAGGTGAATCAGATCGAAATGGCTTTCAATGGCTTGAGATTGGAGTATGCACTTGAGGGAAAATATAAATATATTATGTGGAAATAAATGATGGAGGAAGTACTAGAGGAAAATGGTTTGAAATAATTCATTGATAATGATGTTCCCAATCCCGTTGTAGCAGATGTTGCAAATCTTGATGCTCGGAAAATGAAGGTTGCAAAGGCGAGGAGGATCTTATTTGAGTGACTACAAGACAACATCGTCTCAAGTCTCCATGGAAAAGCGACACCATATGCAATGTCGAAAGATTTTCCAGATCTATTTTAGATCAGAAGTGATCATAGAAAATTAGCACTGAAGGACAAGCTCAGGAAAATCAAAATGGAGAAAGGCAACACTATTCTGAAATATATAATAAACTTTTTCCAATGTCGGGATGAGCTTGGAGCGTCAAAATTACAGTCGTGGATGATGACTTTGTGAGCCTAACTCTTCTAGGACTTCCTAAGAGTTGGCATAGTTATTAGGGCTTTGTCAATGGAAGGGAAAATCTGCGATGTTGGGAACGAATTTGGTCAGATTTTGTGCAAGAAGAATTCAAGTGGAATACCAAGGATGCTTCATCTAAGAATGATGATGAAGAAGATTGTGCTTTGGCTGCCAAGGTGAATTAGGGGAAGGAAATAAATTTCATTCCAAATCTGAGTCTGGAAAATATGGCAAGAAGCGAGACATGTTTAAAATGAAGTGTTTTCATTGTCACGAGCATGGACATTATGCCACTAATTGTCCACAAAAGAAGACGAACAAGAAGGCTTCAGGATCTGTAGCTGGTGAGGCTTTGGCTTCATAATTTGAGCTTGACTTCTCGCTCATTGCATGCATGGTTTCAAGTGAAATGGGATCGATGTGGTACATGGATAGTGGTGCATCCTTTCACATGATGGGAGATAAAGAATTTTTTAGTAGCTTGGAGGAGAAGGACCTCTAGATGCAAATCGAAATGGGTGATTATGGGCGGTACAGTGCTACTGATATTGGTATAGCTACCTTCCAGAGACAGTTAGGTAAACCCTTTCAATTAAAAGATATAATGCATGTACTATTCTTGAAGAAAAATTTGGTCTCAGTTGCAATGTTGGAGGATAGAGGCTATGATGTTGTTTTCAGTGAAGGAAAAAATTTCCTTCGACACAAAGAAATAGGACAAGCCAAGAATATTTAGATTCATGTGAAGAATCTCTATAAAATTGATGTATATGACTTCAAAAAATTGATGTGTAAGGAAAACAAAGTGGTGAGCCAGGATGAGTGTGTGTTATGGCATAAGATATTGGACCATCTACACCACGGAGCCTTGAAGGTCATGCAACATATTTCTACATGTCTTCCCAAGGGTACTCTTGCACAGTCAGACACATGTAAGGGATGTACTCTGGGGAAGTATGCAACGGAAAATTTTCACGAGAAGGAGAACTGAGCTTCTAAAATCCTTGAGAGAGTTCACTCAAACGTGTGTGGACCATTCTCTACTACTTTGACAAAAAAGCATAAGTACTATGTGATCTTTGTTGATGATTTTTCTAGAAAGCATTAGATCTACTTCATGCAGAAGAAATATAAGACATTCTCAAAATTTCCTGAGTTCAAAGCACTGGTGGAGGAAGACACGAGGAAGAATGTGAAGGTTATTAGGAGAGACAATGGTGGTGAGTACATATCCAATTAATTCACGAACTTCTATAACAAAGAAGGAATTCAAAGAGAGTTGACTGTGCCTCATAACCCACAATATAATGGGGTCACAAAAATAAAGAATAGAAAAATTGTGGGTGTAGCATGAGCGATGTTGCATGATCAGGGCCTACCATTGCATCTATGGGCGGAGGCATGAAACATAGAAGTATTTGTGAAAAACCGTTGTCCTCATTGGATACCTGGCATGAGTACACTAGATGAGGCTTTTACTGGTAAGAAACCTGATGTTTCACACTTTAATACTTTTGGCTCATTTTTTTATGTGCATGTGACGAAAGATGCCAGGAAGAAGCTCGAACAAACAACTGAGAGTGGGATATTTGTGGGGTACACTGATACTCCCCATAACTATCGGGTGTATTTACCAAACAGAAAGATGAATGTTGTGGGCCAGGATATAAAATTTGATGAGGAGAAAGCCATGCGATTGTCCCTTGAGAGGGAACTAGATTTTCATGCAGAGGAGAACTCTTGGTTCCAAAGAATGAACCTCAAGATGTAGAGCAGCCACATGCGAAGGATCATGGAGTGGTAGAAAACACTCATGTAGAGCCATCCACTAGAAATGGTAGAAGGCACACCATGGAAGCTGATAGATTGAGACTTGCTGTGGCAAAGAATTTAGGAGCCCCTACTTCACTGCGCAGACAGAGACAGTCTCTAGACATGTTTATTGGATACATGGATCTTATGAGCAAGAGTATTGTGACTGTACCATCTTATTTTGAGGAGGAAGTGCATCAACCAATTTGGGTTGATGCTATGGTAGAGGAGTATGAATCCATTGTCAAGAAGAGTGAATGGGAATTTGTCCCAAGGCCGGTCGGAAAATCAGTGGTTGGATCTAGATGGATCTATAAGGTGAAGCAAGAAACGGATGGGAGTGTGGAGAATTACAAGGCCATATTTGTGGCCCGAGGATTCTCACAAGTTGAGGGGATTGAATATGACGATACTTTCACACTGGTCGCAATGTATTCTTCCATTATATCTATCCTTGCACTCTCAATGCATATGGGGTGGCACATTCTTTAGAGGGATGTGAAAACTATGTTTCTCAATGGAGCTATTGAGGAAGAAGTATACATAGAGCAGCAAGAAGGTTTAAAGATCTTTGACAGTGATTCACATGTGTGTCAACTCAAGAGAGCATTGTATGGGATGAAACAAGAACCTTGTGCTTGGTAAACTCAGATTGACAGCTATTTCACCAGGTTGGGCTTCATCAAAAGTGAAGCAGATGCAAACCTGTACCAAATTTTGGTTGATGGTAGACTCTTGATTATCATACTTTATGTTGATGATTTAGTTTTTATAGGTGATGAGAAGCTAATAACTTCATGCAAGGAGGATCTTGCAAGGTAGTTCGAAATGAAGGACATGGGACTCCTTCGTTATTTCCTTGGTTTGGAAATATGGCAGCGGGATGGAAAAATTTTGTTTCTCAAGACAAGTATGCCAAAGAGATACTCGGTAAGTTTCACATGGAGATCTATAAACCCATGGATACTCCTCTTCCAAGAAATTGGAAGAAAGAGGATGCTACTTCTGGAGAAGTAGTGGATGCTACTGTCTATAGACAGATAGTGGGTTCATTGATGTACTTGTTGAACACTAGACCCGGTTATTTCTGTATACGTAGCTGCGTTGATTCAAGCTATGGTTAAGCCAGCAAGATCTTTTGGAAGCGAGGAAGCATGTCTTGAGATATCTCGGGGAGCAATCACCCATGGTCAAGGCTTCACGGATACGAATTGGGCCTCACGGTCTAGACATAAAGAGCACATCGGGAGGGATCTTTCGCATCGGATCAACAGCAGGTTTCTTGTTACAACGGAAGTAATTACAGAGGCTCGGTTCATCGGGTAGAGGTACACATCACGGCTTTTAAAGTTGTGTGTGAGCCATTTGAATAGAAAGATCTGGTTAGTTTTTTTGGTTACTCAGATGAATCCGAAGGTGATACATTGTGATAACCGGAGAGTTGCATTAAACTCTAAAGTTAAATCAATCTTCAAATGAGTCCCGAGCATAGACATCCGGTACCACCATCTCAGAGATTGTGTTAAAACACGCATTATGTTACTTCAGTACATTCTCACAGAGGATCAGGATGCAGATATTGTAACAAAGGCACTCGCCAAGAGAAAATTCGAATACCATAGAGGCAGGATCGGGGTGGCAGATAATCCCTTTCTTGTTGAGAGGCAGTGTTGAATTCCAACAAGAAATTTCAGCACACACACTATTGTGGGACCAATAGGTCCTAACGACACATTAGTGTGAAGGCCAAATTTATTAATTAAATTGGTGCAGTGTCTAATTTAATTTTCCCTTAATTAAATTGGAAAATAAAATGTAATCTTATCTCATGATCACTTGTAATAGTTAACTGAGTGTGATAAAATTATGTATTTCGAGTTAAGGGTGGTTGGGGAGGCTTGCAAAGTAATTCTATTAGTTATGGAGTTCGAATTGCAGTTGGTGCATTAGTTTAATGCATGAGTAATTAGTTAACTCAATTAGGTGAGTTAGAGTCATTTGAAATAGTTTTAACTGATTGTTGCACTAGTGAGAGATAAAGTGAATTAAATATTATTTAATTCACAATCAGTGATCTTCCATGCAACTGATGATTTACTATTTATAGTTGCATGCATTTCATTTCTAGTGGAGACCCAATTGAGAAAAAGGTTAAAGGGGTGTTAACTATCAATTGTATGATTCATAGGTTTCCCGCATGCAACCAGACATCCATTGGATTACCCATGATCCTTGCGCAATTTAGGAAGGCAAAAATTCCTAAAGAATATGGATTGCATTCATCAAGAATTCCACAAGCAAGGAAGGTTGTTTAGAGGCTAAGAATTGGCCAAGTGTTGGTCAGTTTTGTCCAGGATAGAGTGAGACAGTTGTGAGAGTGCAGGAGACTCCTGTGAGAAGAGTACATTGTAATTGTTTCATGATTCCATGGTTAATATACAATAGAATATAGAGGGGTTTTGAGCAGCAAGCTTTCCCCGGGAAATTATCTGTGTTGTTGTTTGATTTGATACTTTCTTTTCTTAATATGATTAGCGATTTTTTTTAATTTAGGCAATTAATTTGTACAAGGATTCAGTATATAGCTTTAGTAAATTGTTAGATCGGATTGAATCCATTAATATACACATGTTTATGTAATTTCTGCATTGAGCATGGTGGTTATCACCATGATCGATGGTCAGCTGAGGCAGTCTAAAACATTATTTGTGTTGCCATTCTTATACTTAACTTACAAATGAAACTATTTCAGATATGTGGACCACTTCTGATGGTGATCATTATGCAACTTCCCTTGTGTCTATATGAACTACAGGGGTCGGTGGTCCATTTGTATGATCATTTCTTTCCCTAAAATGTAATGCTTCCATTGTCAGAAATCCTGCACAATGGAATACATCTCTTTGTCATAATTTGGATACTTCCGAACTGTGTTAGATAGTGTCTCACTGTGATATTCCATTAGATTCCCCTGTTGAGTAAGAACTACCCCAATAGCATAGTCATAGGCATCTATCTCGATCTCAAATGATTGTTGCAAGTCTAGTAATGTGAGCACTAGGGTAAAGGAGAGGCGATGTTTCAATTCTATGAATTCCTTCTGTTGAGATTTCGACCAAAAGAATTTTACTTTCGCTCCTCCCTTGGTGACTTGACTCAAGGGCCAATTGATATGAGAGAATCCCAACATGAACCTGCGGTAGAAATTAGCAAGACCCAGAAAGTTGCGAAGCTTTTTTAGAGTGGTTGGCGCTGGCCAATCCCGAATGCCTTGGATCTTGGTTGGATCCAAATGCATCCCCGCTCATCAATAATGCATCCCAGATACTGAACATGAGTCATGCCAAAAGTTCACTTCTCCAAATTGGCACAAAACTTGTGTTTTTGCAATGTTGGGAGGACCTATTGGAGGTGGTGGAGGTGTTCTTCCCAAGTCTGGTTGAAGATCAGGATGTCATCCAAGTAAACTACAAAAAATGAGTTGATGAATGGCCGCAAGATGTTTTCCATCAAACTCATGAAGGTTGTAGGAGAATTTTTCAACCCGAAAGGCATGATCAACCATTCGAAAAGGCCCTCCTTGGCTTTGAAGGCAGTCTTTTGCACATTGGATGGTTTGATTGGTACTTGGTGATACACAGACTTCAAGTCAATCTTGCTGAAATATTTTTCCCCTTTGACTTGGTCCAGAAGGTCATCAATCCATGGGATCAGGTACCTATTCTGGATAGTGATCTTGTTCAGCAGCCAATAGTCAATACAGAGTCTCCAAGTCCCATCCTTCTTCTGCACCAACACGATCGGGCTCCCACCGGTTAATGAACTTGGTTGGATGTGACCTTTCTGCACCAACTCCTAATCCTGTCTCTTGATTTCATCATTCTCCATAACAGAGCACCGATAGATCGGTCCATTTGGAAGCGATGCACCTGGGGTCAAATCGATGGGGTGCTTGACTTGACAGTGCAGAGGCACCCCTGCGGGTGAGGTGAATATGTCCTAGTACTCCTCCATGACCTTGTCCATTTGTTGTTTTTTGTAGAGAATCCCTGTCTGGAGGTCGTGGCCATAGTATTCTTCTTTCCCTGAGGGAAGATCATCAGGAAAAAAAATTTCCTAGTTTTGGAAATGAGCTTACTGCATTGTTTTTTAGTAACCAAAGAGATAGCGGCAGTCAGTGGTAAATCTGGTATCCTACACAACTGATTGCCCAAAGTATCAATAACAACACGACGCCGAGACTCGTACACATCATGTTGCTTCCACAAGTATGGTTGGCCTAATAATACATCACAAACATCAAGAGGATCAATGTCACATAATATCTCATCGGTGAAGGGCTTGACACAAAGATCTCATCCTTGGTGAAGCCACCCGATGGTGTACGGTTGTGGGTGTGTTGTGGTTGGCAAGGCCAACCACTTTACGACCTTTGCTGAAATGAGGTTATTTTTTCTCCCACTGTCGAAAATGAACTATAGCGGGGAACCCTTTACCCACATCTAGGAGTGGAAGAGACACTCCTCCCCCTCTGGATCTTCCAGTTCTTCATTTTGGATCTTCGTGGTGGCAATGGTGACGTTGGGATCCGTATCTATAATATACTTCCATTTTTCATTCCCCTTCTTGGGTTTTGATTCAGAGTTCGAGCATGCATATGATTCAGAAGACTTCATCTCGCCCACTAGTGGCTGCTTGGCCCGACACTCACTTGTGTTGTGAGTGGAGCTCTTATGGAACTCACACCACTTTCCCATGTCATTATTCAGCTTTCTGCTGTTGTTCTTTGCTTGTGGCTTTAAAATTTTTTGTTGGGCTACGATTCCTTGGCTTTGTCCTTTGTTCTACGATTTTGGGGCACCTTTCACTTGCTTTTGATTCACATATCCAAAGTCTTGCTTCTTCTATTTTAATATCTACTCAATCTTGGCAACATATTGGTATTCCATACCAAGAGAGGAGATGTTGAGGAACTCCATTTCCTCCTGAATGTATCTATGCAAACAACTGCAGTACTTCAGCACCAAATGTTTCTCTAAATATTTGATACCCAACTTTGTACGCAAGGTATGGAACAGATTCGTCAACTCATGCACATCTTGATCCCTTTTATTCCGAAGTGTAGTCCATTATATGTACTTGTCCTCATAGCTCCCCATGGGATAATATTGTTCCTTGATTGTGTCTTGGAAATAATTTCAAGTGGGTATGGTCGAGAATAGACAGGCTTCCCCCTCATCTTTTTTCTCACAGTAGGTTTCCCACCAGTCCTTGACATGGGGGGCGGCTTTGAGGAGTGAAAAAATAATCTTCTCCCGGTTGGAAAAGTCATGAACCTAGAAATATCCTTGTAATAGATTAAACCATCTATCTACGACATCTGAATCTGTTTTTCCGTCAAATATGGGAATTTAAAAGTTTACTTGTACCTTAAAAGGGGTTACGCCTCAAGAATGGCTGCTAGATGTAGATGCGCCGCCAGTGGGAAGTATTTGAAGGATATGGGAAAAGTTATCCATCATTGTGTTCCTTTGTTTTTCAACGTTGTGCTAGAACAATATTTTGAAAAGATCTCCTGCTCCCTCTTCTTTATTTTCATCCCCCATGGGAGGTCCTTGGGGTTTGCAAGGCCAATCTTGCAAAGGTTCAACCAGATTGAGCCCTAACTCCTTATACCCCGACCTCATTGGGGACATGCAAATAAGGATTGAGAAAGAGTAGACTGCTCTGATACCATTAATCGGAATTTATGCAGGAACACAAAACAATACACATATAACCATAAATACAAATACGAAACAGAAATAAAACTTCATTTCATTAATATCAAAGAACTGAAATTTGTTTACAGACATAATGGAAATAAACTAGCTAGGGTAGTGGTAGATGAACTCTGAGAAGAGATGTGATGCCTATAGGCCTCTAAATTCTGTATTAAAATGAAGCTCAAAGGCCTATATATGATTTAGAAACAATGGAAAACCATAAACATAGAAAAACCTAACCCTAGGGGATGAAACACCTGACTATGGGCCCCGTCGGGATAAATTGGTAAATCAATTTCCCGAGGTCGTGACGTTGGCATACTATCTCCATTTGATGCACATGATACATCGTTGGGAAGATCTATCTGAGGGCTACAACTACAGACAACAAATATTGAGTACGGAACAGGCTCCTATTCACCAAATATGAGTCTGTTCTAGACTCTATATTCGATGTCAACAGTTGTATCACTTAGATAGATCTTTTCAATGATGTATCATGTGTGTCAAACAGAGATATTATGTCAATGTTACGACCCTGGGAAATTGATGTACCAATTTACGTCGATGGGGCCCATAGTCTGGAGTTTCATCCCCTTGGGGTAGGTTTTTGGATGTTTAGGGTTTTCCATTGTTTCTCAGTAATATATAGGCCTTCGAGCCTCATTGTAATACAAATTTTAGAGGCCTATTGTTGCCACATCTCTTCTCAAAGATAAGGTACCAGTGCCTTAGATAGTTTATTTCCACTCTATATAAAAACAAATTTCAATTCTTTGATATTAATGAAATGAAGATTTATTTCCACTGCATCTTTTTATTTATGGTTATATGTGTATTCTTTTTCATTCCTTCATAAATTCGGATCAGGATCCCTCATTTATGATGCTCTCTTCGATGAAAATTTATTCCTAGTATCAACAGATGACCCCTGGTATGGAAATATCTTCCTCTTTTTATGAAATTAGAAGTTCAAACCTCATCTTACTCATGATGATCAGTGGAACATATACCACCAGACCCCCCGTTGGGGATGTCCTCTATCGATGGGGCATCGACACCATCCTTCGTTGGAGCCTTCATCACAAACAATTCAAGTAGGTCTAAAATGATTGTTATAGTGGGGCTTGTAGTCGTCACCTCTAAGGGATGCCCACTACTAATAAAATCCTTCGTACCAATTATTTCTGGCCCACCCTTTTTCATGACTGCATCTAGGCAGTCAAAATATGTGAGCGTTGCCAACAATACGCTCATAGGTGCAAGCTCCACCACCTCCCCTACATCCATTCATCATTATTGGACCCTTCTACAAATGGGGCATAAAGTTCATGACCTGTAACCCCCCATCATCCAGAAACCATAATTACATTGTGGTATTCATCGACTACTTCACCAAATGGGAATAGGCCATGTCCACATATAATAAAACTACAGAAATGGCTACACGGTTTTTCTTCAACCATGTCATAACACAGTTTAGTGTTCCCAAGGAGTTGGTATCCAATCATGGGAAACATTTCGAGAATTAAATATTTAAGGAGCTATACCAATACCTTGGTTTCTCTCACGCGTTCACTTCCCTAGACTACCCTCAATCCAACGAGGTGCAAGTGATGTGGCATAGGGCCCATTTTTCCCTGTATATCACCCTTCTTGACATATTCTAGAGCCCAGTACATGAGTTCAGGACTTCCATTTTCAAAACCATCAGATGCAAGGATCAAAACCACATCATCTTCATAATCGTAGCCTCCTTCCCATTTTCACCCCAAACTCATTTTTGTGCCTGCCACACACTCAAAGTACCACTTCATGTGCACCTTCTCTTGTTTTTTCAATTCATATTATTCAACTAAGTTTATATTATTCATGTCTTAAACAAGATTATTTCACTTTGGGTATTGGTCATTAAAGTTGCAGGTACATCAACAACTTCCTGCCTAAATCAAAACCCAAATGGTCAATGACAGAGCATGTATCATTCATAACTCAGCATGATAGGATTCTTATAAAGTATTTTCATATCCTGACATATTTTCTCTGAAATACACCATAGGTTCCATATTCATCTCGACCAACCTACTACCACATCCCCTTGCATGTGGTAAGCGTCCATTTCGGTCGATAGAACCTTCCCACTCATGGATCACCGCATGTTATGTACCCCCACATATTATTGGAATCCATGACCATCTTCTTAGGCCCGAGAGCCATTTCACTTCCATGCCATGATGATTAGCCTCATTCTTATCCTCTTCACTTCCTACTAACCATATCACCCTCCCAGGAAACCCCATTCAGTTGCGAACGATCAAGATGATTACACCACCACATTCTACATTGGGCCTGCCATACCCCCATACAACACAAGCTCAGTTGTGTCACTTCATCCGCCTCATCAACCTTGCATGAAGACCAACCAATGGGCCCCCCACCCTCATCAAACCACACCATACCTCCATCATTATATAGGTCACCATGTTTTGGGGCATTCGTCTCTTTGTATGTACATCCCTAGAACCTTTACATTCTTTTGGCATGTGTACAAATATTTTTTAGGAAAAAGGTTCCCACTCATATTTTCATGTCTTATACCTGGCGAAAGTTTCTAGTCACCCTTGGTCGGATTTCACACATCATGCACCTTCATTTACCCTCTTCAGACCAGTAATAACATACTTACACCTACCCTGGCAGTCCTAATGACTCCAGGGCCATACCTGTCAGAAAAATTATTTTTACTATTGTCACTTGCATTACAACTCCGACCCTAAGCTAGTTGTCCATATCCATTAATATCGCCATCTTTCATTATCATGCCTTGTTGACCCACCCTATTATAGTCTACATTCATTTGATATCTTGATTCCCCAAATTGAAATTTTCAAGTGGTTGATGCTTCTTTCATGTTGACTTCAACCACCATATTCCAGGATCGAGACAGTAGATTGGATAATCCCCCCCTTAAGGGACATCCCTGGGTGGCACAATGGAAATCACTATTTCCTAGTGATGTCATCATTCCCGCTAACATTCGAAACCAACATAAGTTTTCATGTTAGGGTGGTATCGTACTTAATCACCATTGCAGTTCTTTCATTTAGTCGAAGACCCTTATATCACTTAGAACCTCATCTAGTAGTTCTTACATTGTGATACATGTGAGGTACCTAGAGTCAAAGACCCATGCATCCATAAGCACCTCACTCAAGTAGTGCTTCACCAGTTTGATGCATGAGGTCACCAAATTTAGTCTATTTTTTACTAAGTGCCCCTGTGGGCATAAGGATTTATCATCATAAAAAATTAGCATATCAACCACCACAAGATTTCCTAGACAAAAATGTTTCCTACCTAATTTTAATAATTCGTCACTAGTCATCATAATGAGCATGGGACATGCCAACCTCGTATAAACACTTTTGATTTTTTAGGTTTTCTTCAGAGAATGGTTATCCTTTACCCTCATTCAAGGGGTTTCCCTACTCATCTCTGCAACAAGTTATTCTCTCTTTCAACAATTTGATCATATTTTCAGTTAGAACAACAAAACATGTTGTATTTCAGCTATACGATTTCTCCTAACCTCATACATCAAGGGAAAATTGTTAACACCCAAAAATCGTACACATATTTGAACAATGTAAAAACGGGAAAATTCATCCAACATAGTGTACAAGTGAATATTTTCTAGTTGAAGACATTATGAAAGTTCAAAATTTTCATTCTTCCTAAGGTCTTATATATAAAAATTGGACCGTGTGACATATTTTAAGGAATAAAATATGACCGTGCAACTTTTTCTTCGAAAGCCATGTGGCCAAAGAAAATATTGACTCAATAAACTAGGGAACACTTCCCACACTTGGAAGATGATTCCCTGACATGTTCCATTCAAGGACAACCAAATTTGAGTTGCCCTGAAGATATTGTTGAAATTGGCTACAAGAAAGGCTTCTAATTTAATTTTCCCTTAATTAAATTAGAAGGAAATTGTAATTCCACATCACATGACAAATTGTATGAGTTAACTGAGTCAGGAAGACTTAGTTAGCTTAGTCAATTCGAGTTGGGGGTCAAACTAGAAGCATGTATAGTTCTTGCTAAGTTTTAGGGGGTCCAGTTATAGTTTATTTTGAGTTGTAATTAGTTAACTCAATTATTCGAGCTAAAATCAGTTTAACTAGTTCTAAATGATAGATGAGCTAGTGAGAGGTCCAGTGAATTAAATATGATTTAATTCAAATGCAGTGATCAATCAAATAACTCATAATTCACTATAAATAGTTGTTTCATTTCAGTTCTAAGGAAGGCACAATTGATATTGGAGTTAAAGGGAAGAGATATATGAGTTGTATAATTAGAAAATTATACAGGTCATGCATGAGGTTAGAAGGATGCCTTAGATGAATTGCGCAATGAATTATTTGGAATTTCCTAATTAATAGGGCCTTAATTCCTTAAATAATGCGTAAGAAATGATGAGCAACCCAGAGGTAGGAAATTGGTTAAGTATCAGACCATTTTTTCTTGGATCAGAGTGAGACAGTCATAGATAGTGCAAAGGTTTCTCAAGAAGGGAAATACCATTTATTATTACATATTATTTACTTAATGCAATATAAATATAGTGAGGTTTTAGTTGAGACTTTCCCCAGATACATCTTTGTGTTGAGCGACTAAAATTATTTCTTTCTTGTTCATGTGATTGTGCAATCATATTTAGTTTCCGCAAATTTGCAGAATTAGATTTAGTATTTTTTTTAGCATATTACAAGATCAATTGAATCTATGTGGATTTTATGCATGGTATCATAGCACAAATCACTATAGATGAGAAAAATCAGAGTTTGTTTTGAATATATGAATCGAATTTGTAGGAGCAACAACATATCAGGATGTCTTTCTCTAGATTGAGACTCGAATATGCCCTTCAGGGTAATTCAAATTATAGAACATGGAAGGACAAGATGGAGGCAGTGTTGGAGGAAAACAAACTAAAGTAATTCATAGAAAATTATATTCCTTAGCCCGCAATAATAGATTCTCAACTTCTTGATGCATGGAAGAAGAATGTAGCAAAGGCGAGAAGGATTCTGTCAGAAGGAGTTCAAGCTCATATTGTCTTGAACCTCCATGGAAAGGAAAATCCATATGCTATGTGGAAGGCCCTAACGGATTTGTTTTAGAATAGAAGTGACCATAAAAAGCTGACACCAAAGGAAAATCTTAGAAGGATCAAGATGGAGAATGGTGACACGATACCAAAATACTTGAAGAAGTTCACGCAATGTCGATATGAGATTGGAAGTGTTGGTGTGACAGTTTTCCAGGATGATTTGTTGAACCTAGAACTTCTAAGCCTTCCCAAGAGCTGGCATAGATACTAGGACTCAGTGAATGGGAGGGATAAGCTACCAAAGTGGGAGCGATTGTGGTCTGACTTGGTACAATAAGAGATTCGATGGAAAAACAGAGATTGATCCTCATCAAAGACTGATGATGAGGAGAAATTTTCCTTGGCTGGAAAGGCGAAGAATAGGAAATGGAAGGCGTCCCACTCCTAATAGGTCAGGTGGGAAAGAAGAGATACTTATAAAAGGTAAAAAAATTTCACTGTCATCAACTTGGACACTATGCTACAAAGTGTCTACAGAAGAAGGCCGACAATAAGCCCTTAGGAGGAGCAACAGGCGAAGAACTTTATTCGCAGTTTGAGTTGAATTTCACCCTCATCGCATGCATGGTGTCATCTGTGATGGGTTATGTGTGGTACTTAGATAGTGGAGCTTCATTCCATATGACCAGTCACATATAATTCTTCAATAACTTGGAGGAGAAGGAGATTCATATGCACATCAAGATGGGAGATGACGAGAAGTCTAGCACTCCTGACATAGGTACAATTACGTTTTAGAGGGAGTCAATTACTCCTCTCACATTAAAAGATGTCATGTATGTTCCTGGTTTAAATAAGAGTTTGGGTTTTGTTTCTATGTTGGAATATAGTGACTATGATATGATATTTAGCAAAGGAAAGGAGTTCCTTCATCATAAAGCCACGGGAAAGGTGAAGAAGATTGGGGTTTCAGTAAAGAACCTCTACAAATTGGATGTAGAAGACTGTGATGCCTTGAGCATGAAAGAAGAGAAGGTGGAGAGCTGAGACATCAGTGAGTTATGGCATAGGAGGTTCGTAAATCTACACCATGGCACTTTGAATATCATGTGGCATATTTCTATAGGACTTCCAAAGGGTGCTCTTGAGCAGTGAGATACATTCAAAGGGTGTACATTGGTGAGGTATAGCAATTCAACCTTTCACGATAAGGAAAGTCAAGAAAAGGTGATCCTTGAGAGAGTTCACTCAGACGTGTGTGGAATGTTCTTAGCAGCTTCCACAACAAAACATAGGTATTATGTGATTTTTGTAGATGATTTTTCACGCAAGTGTTGGATTTTCCTCATGTAGAAGAAATATCATACGTTCTAAAAGTTTTGTGAGTTCAAGGAACTTGTTGAGAAAGATACAAGGAATAAGGTAAAGGCTCTGAGGAGAAAAAAAGGAGGAGAATATGTCTCTAACTAATTTAAGAAATTTTTTGCTTCAGAAGGAATTCAAAGGGAATTGATAACACCTCATAACCCAAAAAAAAATGGGGTTGTAGAAAGAAATAACATAGCTATTGTGGGAGAAACATGAACGATGTTGCATGATCAGGGCCTACCATTTCATATATGGGAGGAATTATGCAACACAACAGTATTTTTGTAGAACAGAAATCCTCATCATATACTTGGGATAAGTACACCAGAGGAAGATTTTTCAGGTAAGAGACTAGTTGTGTCACATCTTAAAATTTTTGGTTAATCATTTTATTTGAATGTGAGCAAAGGTTCTCGAAAGAAGCTAGAGCCAATGATTGAGTTGGGGATATTTTGGGGTACACTGATACACCTAAAAACTATCGAGTGTACCTCCCAGCACAGAGGATGACAACAGTCATAAGAGATGTGAAATTCAATGAAGAGAAGGCCATGCAAATTTCCCTTGAGAGGGAGCTTCAATTGCATGCAGTTGAGGAGCTATTAGCTCCAAAAGGAGAACCTATAGATGTGGAGCAACCACAAGCAGAGGTGAAAAGTGTGGAAGCACCCACTCATGTAGAGACATCCCAATATGGAAGGAAGTGCACTAGAGAGGCTGATAGGTTGATGCTTGATGCTAGAGAGAATGTGGGATCACCCACATCAAAATGTAGGTAGAGAAGGTCCCTAAAGCAGTAAATTGGATACATGTCTCTTATGACCGAAGGTGTAGAGATAGTGCTATCCACTTTCGAGGAATCAGTGGAAAAACCAATTTGGGTTGATGCCATAGTTGAGGATTATGACTCCATTATCAGAAAACGTGCATGGGAAGTTGTCTCAAGACCAGAGGAGAAGTCAATTCTAGGATCCAGGTGGATCTACAAGGTGAAGCATGTAGCCTATGTGAGTGTGGAGAAACACAAGTTGAGATTTGTGGCTAGAGGGTTCTCTCAGGTGGAGGGGATTGACTGTGATAAGAACTTTGCACTAGTCGCAAGTTACTCATCAATAAAATCCAACCCTGCACTCTCAACGCAGATGTGATGGAAGATACATCAGATGGATGTAAAGGAAACCTTACTCAATGGGGTGATTGAGAAAGAGGTGTACATTGAGAAACCATAAGGTTTAGAGACCTTAGATAGAGAGTCGCATGTGTGCAGACTCAAGAGAGCCCTATGTGGGCTGAAGAAAGCACCTCATTCTTGGTACACAAGGATCAAAAACTACTTCACCAGGTTTGGCTTCACCAAGAGTGAAGTAGATGCGAAACTTTACCATATTGTGGTAGAAGGTAAAATTTTGGTCATTGTACTTTATGTCGATGATTTGATACTCCATGGGTGACAAGAATTTCATCAAGTCTTGCAAAGAGGATCTTGCAAGAGAATTTGAGATGAAGGAAATGAGGCTCTTTCACTATTTCCCGAGATTGAAAATTTGGAAAAGAGATGGGGAGATATTTGTATCTAAGGGAAAGTATTCCATTTCTATTTTGAGGAATTTCCACATGGAGGGCAGCAAATCCATGGATAATCCTCTAGCAGGAAATTGGAGGAAGGACGATGCCACTTCAGGTGAAGTAGTAGATGCTACCATCTACATGCAACTTGTGGGTTCACTCATGTATTTGGTAAACACTCGACCAGACATATGCTATGCGGTTATAAAACTTAATAAATCTATGTTTAAGCCTACCAAAATCTTTTGGAAGGAAAACAAGCATTTTTTGAGATACCTCATAGGAACTATAGAGTTTGGGATCTAGTACAAAAGCACTGAGGGAGTGAAGTTTCATGGCTTCACAGATTCAGATTGGGTAGGGAGTCCATCTGAGAGGAAGAGCACATAAGGGGGAATCTTCAACATAGGATCAACAACAATTTCCTAGTACAAGAGGAAACAAATATTAGTTGCACTTAGTTTAGCAGAAGGAGAGTACATGGCGGCCAGTCAGGCAACGTGTGAGGCCATCTCAATGAAGAATAATTTTTTTTTTTTTTTTTATTGACAAATGGATCCGACGATGATTTATTGTGATAACCAGAGTTGCATCAAACTCTCAGTTAATCCAGTTTTTTATGACAGGTCTAAGCATATTGATATCCAATATCACAATCTCAGATATTGTGTGCAGAGGCAGATTATGTCATTAGAGTACATTCCTAGGGAGGATAAGGATGCAGACATCTTGATGAACGAAATTTCAAAATTAAAATTCAAGTTCCACATAAACAGGACCGGGGTAGCATACAATCCCTTTATTTTTTAGAGGGAGTGTTGAAATTTTCAACAAGAAAGGGTTATAATCTAATTTTCCTTTAATTAAATTAGAAGGAAATTGCAATTCCACATAACATGAAACCTTGTATGAGTTAAATGAGTGAGGAATACTTAGTTAGCTTAGTCAATTCGAGTTGGGGGTCAAACTGGAGGCATGTAGAGTTATATCAAAGTTTTAGGGGGCCCAATTACATTTATTTTGAGTTGTAATTATTTAACTCAATTATTTGACTTAAAATCAGTTTAACTAGTTCGAATTGATGGCTGAGCTAGAGAGAGGTCTAGTGAATAAAATATTAATTAATTCACATGAAATAATCAATCATAGAACTAATAATTCACTATAAATATCTGTTTCATGTCACTTTTAAGGAAGTCCCATTTGAGATTGGGGTTAAAGGGAAGATATCTATCAGTTGTATAATTAGAAAATTGTAGAGGTCATGCATGAGGTCAACATGACTCCTTAGATGAATTGTGCAACCAATATTGGGAATTTCCTAATTAATAGGGGCTAAATTCCTCCAAGAATGTGTAAGAAAGGCTAAGCAGCCGAGAGGCAGGAAATTGGTTAAGTATCAGACCATTGATGTTGGGATCAGACTGAGACAATGAAAGATAGTGCAAAGGTTTATTAGGAAGGGAAATGACATTATATTGTTTCATATTCTTGACTTAATTAAATATACAAATAGAGGTGTTTTTATCTGAGGACTTCCCCAGATATATATTTGTGTTGTGCGATTGAATTTTTTTCTTTATTTTTCATGTGATTGTGCGATTGTATTTGGTTTTTGCAAATTTGTAGAAATAGATTCAATATTTTGTTTTAACATATTACAATATTAGTTGAATATATGCGGATTTTCTGGATATATGAAACTCTCAATGGAATCATATTTTCCTACTCATAAGTTATTATCATTCATGAACCAAGAGAGAGAATATAGATTCAAAAATTTCTATATAAACAAGCCACGGGAGAACGAAAATAAGAGACATTGTTATGTTGTCCAAATTGCTATCAAAGAAACACCACATTTCATTTTTGAAGCATAATAAGTAATAGAATTAGTATGTTGGCCATATTTTTTCTAAGCTATTATCATTTTGTAATTTATGATATTGTGAGAATAAACATAGAGGACAATATGAAAACTGCTTTGGAAGCTGGGATCTAGCCCTGCTAGCTTCAAAGAGGGATCTCTCTGTAAAATTTAACTTTGTTTTTAATAAATTTTAGGCTAGTTATGATTATGCTTGATTTTTTGGTCGATTAAGTGACTATATTCCCATTGGGATATGGAGTCAAAAATATAACTAGTTTTGCATCAATATTTAAAAGAGTTATCACAGGGCAAGATAGGTTGCATTAACTCGATCTTTTAAGATTTTAAATGGATTATCGAGGTGAAATAAAAGTGAAATTCTGTAGAGATTGAAAATAAACTAAGTATTATTCAATCTGAATTCAATAGAAAACATATAAATATCAAAAGAAACCATAATAAGGTGTTCTTATTAAAATTTCCTATTCATCACACTTTCTGTTTTACCATTAAGATTTTTCAGATTTAGACAGAAAGGAAAAAAATGAAAAACCTAGTTACAGAAGAATAAAATTCACCAGTGAATATACCACATGAATCCTATAATAAGTCCTTGTATTATTGATTCTGCAGCAAAACATGAAAATTAAAATTGCTCAGTAGGAAAAATATACTCAGAAATCAACCTAGAATACTTCGAATAGTGGAGTATTTATACTAAACTTTTACAAAATCAGTTACATTAATTTTGTATCAATATACAAGGTATTATTAGAAAAAAATGAATAATAAACTCTAACCGTGACAAAAAAAATAGGCTTGGTGGAGGTGATCTAGAATGCTAGCACTATTTTAGAGGAAACAGTTGCTGAGTGGACCTATTTGTGGGTTGCGCTGGCTATTGTGCTGGAAGATGTGTTGGCTGCAGCTGACCTTTGTCAATTACTTTTCACTCTTGTAGTTCAGATAATTTATCCCATCAATCTTCATCTGGGATGGTTAATTTGATTACCTTTCGGTAAATCTCATCAACCTCAGTATATCTAGAAAATGTAGGTTTTGCCACAAAGATGTGATTTACCTCATGCTGAATAAAAGAAATCATTGTTGATTGCTTCAAAGAATTCTCTGCCTGTCATACTCCCTTTAATGGTAGAAAATTTGGTGTTTTCCCTCGCAATTTCTTTCAATTTCTTCACATAATCTTCCTAAGCTATTAAATTATCATTAATAACAAACAGGGAAGGCAAACCGTTATGTGTTAGAGGCTCAATCCTGTTTAAGAATCTATTCACTGCTATATCTAAACCATGGCATTTTTCTTATAACTGACTAACTAGATTATTCTTGGTAAGAACCCTCTTCACTTCTAAGATGGCCTCTATTCTGTCATCCACTCCCAAGTCATCTAGCTCATATATGTTCTTGGATTTTAGAAACTTGATGATGTTATTAGCTGTAATAGGCATATCTCCAAGTTCTTCTTTGATAGTTTTGATAACATCATTTGGGTTTTTAATTAATTCCTTTTGTTCAAAAATAATATAGATGCAGGGCAAGATTTGATTAATAGAGTTCATAATATCGGCCTAGATGATTTCCTTGGCTTCGATCAAGGTCTGTCCAATGGTTGATTCTCTCTCTCACTTATGTAATCTCTCTATTAATTTATGTGCTCTCTGAGTCTCTATTGAATGTGAGGCTTCAGTCCTTGATCTCTAATCATGTAAAACTTTGAATTGATCCTGCAGCTTCTTGATTTTCTCTATTTGGATAGAAAAATACTCTACTACCTTTGTTAAGTCATCTACACAATATGTTTTTTTTTTGTAGAATTTATAGCTATGGGGATGGCTATAAGAGGTACAACATCCAACAAAACCATGGAAAGTTTTGCAGTATTGTTGGAGTAGGGTCTCCTAAAAAGCTACGAAGTTTGTCCATTTTTGTATATTTTTGTATTGTTTAGCCTAACACAGGGGTTTTGGGGTGGGACAAAGCCCCTAACACATTCTAAATGGGTCGAGGGTGGACCAAGTGTCTGTAAACCACGGTTTGTGGACCATTGGATGCATAGGATAAAATTAGTATAAATAGATGAACCTTTTTTGAGTCTTTGGTAAAAAAAGAATAGATATTGATGCGAAGCACGAATTTTTAGATCTGTAGTCAAGTTGTTGGGTAAGGACTCTTACTGGTTGTGTGCACGGAGATCCTCAGTCCTGATGTGTGCGGACCCTACTGGCTGTGTGCGCAGGAGGTATTTTGGGGATGTAAGAGGATTTTGGTATTAATATATATGCGAAGTATTGTTGGACATTTGATGTTATCTGGATCTGTGTTTTTATGATTAATGCGAATGGTTGGCTTGCGAAAATATTTGTTTAATAGCTGCGAAAATATCTATATTTATGTTATATGAATCTGTGATCTATAATTGTTGTGATTATAGTTTGCTATGTCGATAGATTGTTATTACGCACATGGATGCAAAGATAATTACTAGATATGTGCTTAATCATATCTCTGTTATATAAGTCTGTGAATAGATTTGTTAAATAAGAACTCAATAAGCTGGGAATGCAGACCTGCTTGACTTACCTACTCTCTCTCAGGGTGTGGAAACCTGGTTCTAGCACCCTCCCGTATTGCTTCGGGTGAGACTTTGGCCTGCGCAAGTAGGTCACTTCCCAAAGGGCCATTAGTATAGGGGTTTGTTGGCAAACCTTAACCTCTAAACCTGGGTCAGGACTCCTTGAGCCAAAAAATGGTTCCGTTGTCAGGACAGGGAGAATTTTGAGAGAGATCGGGTAATGGCAAGACCATATTGGAAAACTAAGAAGAAAGAAATCGACGAGTGGTTTGAAAAGCAAGTTCAGGAATTCGCAGTAAAATAAAATTGCAGTGCGAAGTTAACCATAATAAGTACATTTTCACGAAGATCTACGAGATTTTCTTTGTGACAATTGTGATCGAGCTATAGGAGTGGCTAGCGAGGCTTGTCGAGTTTCAGAAGTGTTGGAAAGACGAGCGGGTCACGCAGTGGACCCACAGCTGATCCAACAGTTAGAATAGATTAATAACACCATCACTCGCACGGTAGATCACTGGGTGGATAGTGTGATAGGAGGATTTGTGACAGAATTTGCAATTGACCAATTTGTGTCCTACTCAGAAGCAGAGCGGAGGTTCTTCAAGGGTTTCCATAGTAAGTTTCTGAAAACTTTGCCATTATTGATTAGGATCTTGTTGTGCGAAAAAAGTATTTTGTGTAGCCATATAGAGTGAATGAGCTCTGATCAAAGTGAGGGTACAATGCGCAGTGGTAAGTACTACAGAAATAATCAAGAAGGAGATCGATCTATCTATAGTCCAGTAAGAAATTTCGTTGTGCATAGCTCTTCATCTACGCCACCTTCAAACCCTCATAGGGGTAAGAACTCACCTCCACCACCACCAAAGGACGATATGGCCTCGCACATGAAGCTACCTACCTTCAAGGGCGTGGGGGATGAAGACATGGATCCGTTCTGGTTTGTTGCAAGCTCGGTATGGACTACGCAAAACGTGGTTACCGATGCAGTCAAAAGGGCGCAGCTATCCCTTACCTTTGAAAGAAGAGCCTTGGACTAGTACATGGGATATATCGACTAGCATGCGAATGTGACTATTGAGGAGATTAAGAATGCATTGAAACAACAGTTCAAGAAGCCTAAGTCCTACTCTCAGATAGTGAACGACCTGAAAGATTTCAAGCAAGGACCATCTGAGTCTGTATGGGAATCTGATCAATGATTAAAGAAAGTAATCATAGAAGGAGGATTCCAGTATGATGACAGGCAGCACACGAAATGTTTCATTTCCATGATGTTGCCCCACTTGCACATGCCGATGGGTCATCAAGCAATTGAATCGTAGGAGAAGGCCTTGGAGGTTGCTATGAAGCTGGAGGTTGCACGAAGGGATGATACCCAGTTAGGAGGACAAGAGATAGAAGGCCAGCTAGAAGCAATGCACATGGAGATCTAGAATCTATGAAAGGAATGAGGAACATAGTCTAGCCCTGAAATATGGTGCATACGATGCAGGGTGAATGGCCACACCAAGGATAACTATCCTCTACTAGCAGACTACATGCAGGCCGGGGGACCTAGCCCGCTATGTCCTAGGGAAGCTATGGGACCAAGTGGGCCAGCACTGTGGTGTGATGATTGTCGTGTTGCGGGGCTACATGATACCAACCATTGCCCCCACCTTGCCACATATATCCCAGAAGTAAAGCAACAATGGTGCAGGTTTTGCATGTCTGTAGGACATGATCAGCATAACTGCCTAAATTATGATCTGATGATATACCAAGGAAACCTATATAGGGTACAGTCGGATCCCTCATCACCAAGATCCCCCACAGGTATAGGAGGCTCCCCAGCTAAGGGCAGGGGAGGGGGTCGAGGTGGAAGCACAGGTAGGGGTAGAGGCCAACTGATATGCTATAAATTCAGGGAGGTTGGTCACTTTGCAAGGGACTACATGAACCCAACACAAAAATCCTGTAGATATTACAGACAACTAGACCATGTGATCGAGGACTGACCGATTCTGATAGCCAAGGTGTGGGAAAAGCAGCAGAAACCTACGCAGAATATATAAAGGGTTAAGTCAGAACCTCGAGATGAGAGTCCAAGCATTGATGTGATAATATGAAGTGGCATGGCCACCGGAGGGCCTGCGGAGAAGGCTAAGGTGGAACCTCTTATCCATAAAGCAGCCACTAAGAAGGAAGGTTTGGACTTACAAAAGGAAAAGGAAACCTTTGTCGCAACTCGACAAGACTTTGCTCAGGCTGAGACACTTGCTTCTCAGAACCTCACAAACATTAGCGCTGAAGATGAGGTCAAGCCATTCTTGCAAGCATGCATGAAGTTTTTGCGCAATCACCGAGCTGTAGAAAACCTCCAAGCCCTAATCTACAGCTGCGCAGAAAGAACAATCATGGAAGTTAAGCATGTGCAAAAATTATATAAGCATAAGAGACACACTGGTCGAGAGATGCAGTTAACCGTGCATATTTATGATTACGAAATGGATCAGGTTATTCTAGACCTAGGATCATATGCGAATGTACTACCTAAACAGACTTGGAAGTGAATGGGAGAACCTAAGTTGGAATGGTCCACTATCGAGTTGCACATGGATAATCAAAAAAAGATCATACCATTGGGAATATTATCAAATATTGTAGTAGATATCACCGGAGTTAAGGTATGGGCTGACTTTGAAGTCATTCAGATTGTAGAAGATGCGAACCCCTATCCCGCACTCCTAAGATTGGATTTGGCCATAGATATGAGCAGTATTATTAATTTTAAGAAGAGAAGCATGGTGTTTGAACGTGAAGGAACAAGAGTGATAGTACCACTAGATCCCACAGAAGGAGAAAGGTATACAAAACCAGTGCGCAAGGAAGAAGAGGTGGATCACATCTATAATTTGACCACGCGGGATGAAGACTAGATTAATCCTATAGCCGATAGTGTGCTTTGCTGGGAAAAGGATAGTGAATGCTTCTCTGACTCTGACAAAGAAATAGAAAATTGGAAAAATTGGATACATGATGTCTCTACGCTGCTCTGCCTATGAATCACAAGGGACTTCCACTGCATCTCCTCAAAGGTAAGAGAACTACCCTACTTTGATGGTTCCGGTAGTATAAAATAGTTTTTGCGAATGTTTGAAGCTGAGGTTACAAGAGAACAGAGTTTGTGGGCCTTTAATCTAGCCATGCGTGCAACACCTGTAAGGTAGTGGTACATGCATAAGGGGTCATTTCAGGACTGGGAGGAATGTCGGGACATGATGATCCTGTGATTTGAACCTCCAGTTGATGTGCACGTCAAGAAGTTCCTTGGCCCAAGGGATCTGCATGTACACTTGTTCGCTTGGATGGAAAAATGGTATGACCAGATTACAGAGGAATGGGTTCACTTGTTTATTCATGCGTTGGGACCAATCCCCACAGCATGGTACTTGGATGTGGGGCTACATCAGTGCACCTACCACTAGGAGAGTTTTAAGGATGAATTCATAGGAATGTTTAGATTGAGAAGGGGCTTGGAGGCGCTTGATGAAGCTTTGTAGATATAGATACATTTATTTTTGGTGAATCCAACAACGACGCAGCATTTGGGGCACCAACGTGGGAAACGTAAATGCAGGATATTGTCAATTGTCGCAATACAACTATGGAAGAGTGTGATGAGGATTCGCTCAATGTCTCTATTTCAGAATCTGAGGGAGAGTGCGCAGTTGTGAGACCTTCGCTACAAAATGTGGATGTGACGAAGCCTCTGAAGCTATGGGAAGTCAACATTGGCACGGCCGAGCAGCTTAAGTTGGCTAAAATTAGGGACTACTGGGATGATGACACTGTAATAAAAGTTGCTGAATTGCTCACAGAATATCAAGACTTATTCAAAACAAATTTTTCAGAGCTCAAGGGGATCACAGGGGATCTGGGGGTTATGCGCATCACGCTAAAACAAAATGCACGATTGATAAAGTAGCGGCCTTATCAACTGAAACCTAAGTATAAGCAGAAGGTCAAGGAAGAGATCGATAAAATGATCGCCACAAGTATTATCAAACCAATCGAGCAGTTTGATTGGGTAAGTCTGATGGTGGTTCAGGAAAAGAAGATGAAGGGTGAAATCCGAATCTGTGTGGAGTTACACAAGTTGAATGATGCCTGTGTACATGATCCCCTTCCGACACCTTTCCCAAATGAGATCCTAGATAGTGTAGGAGGCTAGGAAACATACTCATTCACTGACAGGTTCTCAGGATACCATCAAATCATGATCGTTGCAGAAGATTGCAGAAAAACCATGTTTTCTACTGAATGGGGATCATTTTAGTATACAGTCATGCCTTTTGGACTCAAGAATTCCCCTGCTATCTTCTCACATGTGTTTGTCGCAGTGTTCAAAGAATTCATAAATTTCTAGAGGTGTACTTTGATGACTGGACTATCTTCAGCTTAGTAAAGACACATGTTTTGAACTTGCGCATGATGTTGGATTCCTGTAGAAAGAACCAAATCTCCCTAAACATCAAGAAATGTATCTTCTGTGTACCTTTCGGAATCCTGCTTGGACATATAGTGTGTCAACAAGGGCTGATGGTTGACCCTGTGAAAGTTGTCTTTATCATTAATTTAGCATTACCTACAACCGAGAAACAACTGTGTTCAATCCTTGGAAACACAGGCTACTATTGAAAGCTCATCCAGGGATACGCACTGATCACGACACCTCTGGAAAAAATGCTGAAGAAGGATGTTTCATTTTTTTGGGATGACGAGTGTCAGAAGAGATTTGAGCTACTCAAGGAGAACATAGTATCTACGCCTATCCTTAATTTTCCGAATTGGGTGAAGGTATTTCATGTTCATGGTGATGCTTCAGGAATCGCCCTAGGAGCAGTCCTTACGCAGCCTAGGGACGGAGAAATTGATCACCCTGTTGCATTTGCTAGTCGAAAACTCTCAGGTGTGGAGTGTAACTATGCCACTATGGAGCGAGAAGGATTGGCCATAGTTTATGCATTACAGAAGTATCGACATTATCTATTACGGTTGTTAGGGTCCCGTGATTTGGCTGATTGACAAGCCAAGTGACAGGGTAACATCAAACCAATCTTTGGAGCTCAAGGACCTAACCTTCTTGGACTCATAGAGGGCTCTCTCTATTTGTGTAAGGGATATCTATGTGTTTTGCTTCTTTTGTTTTTGATTTTAGGCTAGTTGTGAAGTAGCTTTTTGCTTTTGATTTTAAGTTTGTGAGGGAGGAACTGATCAAAGACTAAGATAGATAAAAATATTATCAGATCAACTTGGCTATGGGGTCGAAAATGTCAAGAAAGCTTCAGATGGTGATACAAGGTATGTTGAAGGGTCGATTTAATCAAGGTAAAATGGATCTTTGGGTAAAATGGAGTGGGATGGACACTAAATTTGTGAAGAACAAAGGATTTCAAACATAAATAGTTCAATAGCTGACATAAACATGGTAAGGCTAACCATTAATCATGAGAAATGTAACTATAAACTGATAAATGCATAGAAATAAACATTCAAGCAATACATAGAGATATATGACTCTCTAACTTTAGGAAATTGCTATCAGACTTTGGGGAAAGACAATTAAGACAAACAAATAACTCAAATCACTATGAGGAAATGCCTAAACATAGTATTTCAAGCTATTGGGCACTTTGAAGCAAAATTGCATAGTTTTAGGCAAAGGGCAAGATCAGTACAAGACCTCCTTGTTTCAACTAAGACAATCAAACAATCAAAAAAATGTTTCAGAGGTGGAGCTATGATGAGTCATGAATAATCAGGGCATACCGTGAATCATACTTAGCATGCATAAAACCATAAATGCAACAAGCAAACAATTTCTTCAATTATCAAAGAGAAATAAAGGATTCTTTGATATGACTAAGAAGGAATAAAACATAGAAGCTATAAAGAAACAGGAAACTTGAGGTGCCTCCAAGGGCATGTTTCAAATCTATTCTCTATTGTCTTATAGCAAGCAAAAGCATGAAATATGAATGAAAACTAAGAAGCATAACAGAGAGGAACACTATACCATTTTACCAAGTCAAGGAATCCAACAACAGTCCTCTTTCATCCAAAACATTCAAGAAACTATCCAATGCATGAGACAAGTATTTCTTCCAAGCTTGTATAACCATATATTTCTCTATATCATCAATTTCAGCCTTATTTACAGTGAAGTCTCTTGGAATATATAGGCCAAGATGAGGGAAAACCTCCTAGTGCAACTTGCAAGCTCATTGGCCCATCAAAAATATATGATTTTGTCCTTGAGGCTTCGCAAAGCCCAAGGCAAAAAATATCTATAAAAATATCCTGAAAATGATAAAAAAGGAAAATTATATTGACTTTTCCTAACTAACCATGGCCAAAAATAGCTAAACGCACATTAGGAAAAGCCACTTCAGAAAAGTGCATTTTTCACAAAAATACTTAAGAAATATATCAGCAGAAAATCCCCTATCTTGTGGGAAACTTTTGGAGGCCTTCCCAACATCGAAAAAAGGCCCGTGATGGCTCATTGGAAAGCTATAGATGTCCAGTTTTTGAAAATTATTTTTTCTCTCCAAACTAATCACTATAAGCCTATGAAAATCTGACCTGTGTGAAAAAAACCAGAAAATATACATTGCTGATATGCAGGGTAGAGTGTGGAAAAGGTGACTATTTTTCGCCATTTTTTGAGACCAAAGCATCTTAAATTGATCTGAAAATCACTGAGTAGATGCCCCTCAAATTATGGCAGCCAATGATACCATTTTCATCCTTTGAGGATGTCTCAAACAGAAATGGCGATGCCCATGATATTTAACAAAAAGCCCAAAAATGTCAAAAAACCAAAACTTGTTGAATTTCGCCCAATTTTGGCAAGCATGACCCTCAAGGGTTTTCAGAAGCATGCTGAGAATATGAGGCCAAAATTTGGAGTCTTGATGTGTCTTTCTTCATTTTTGGTGCCGGGCACCTCTTTTGAGCCTTCTTGAGCCTTTCTTGTGTGGCCCTCAATTTCCGTCGAGCGAACTGATTAAGCTTCTTATAGTGTCTGGTCATTCTTCTTTCAAGGTCCAAATCTCTATTGGCCTCATCCAATTTCTTCTCCAAGTGGTCATTCACCCTTTCAAGCCATGCTTCTCTATTTTTTCCTATCTCTTGGGTGAATAAAGTAGTGAGAGGAAAAGATTGGAAAAAGGCATCATCTTCCTCTTTTTGTTTCTCTAAAGCTCTTTTGAGTCCCATGGTCATTGGCCTCTTTCTTCTTGGATGATATTCATCTTAGCTATCATTGAACTCGCCCATGAGTTCTTCCACCTTAATTTGTGCCTTGGAGGTCTCTTTTTGATATTTGATAGCCTGTGTCTCATATACCGCCATGTGGACACTCATCTGCTTGTTTTGTGTTTGCAGAAAGTGAATGAAGTTTTTAGACCTCTCTAGATCTGCCCTTAGATCATGAATTTTTTCTTCTCTATTAATCAAGATGGACTCTAAGATTCTAGCCTCATTGTAGCTATCATCATTGTTTATTTGAATTATGTCAAAGTCCCTCTCTTTTTCATGGCTGCTTTCTTCCTTCTCCTTCCCCTTGCTTTGGGTGGCCTTCTTGGTCCTCCTCCTCTTGGGTAATTCAAAAATGGATTGCTTGGGCAACTTCCCTTTGCTTCGGAGGGCTCTAGTAAGATTTGGAGTTACAGTTTGAGGCACCCTATTTCTTTATGGTCGGGGCTTTGTCACCTTTGGAGAAGAAAGCATGGCCCCTTGCCTAGGAGAGGCAGCTAGCACATGCTCTATTTGCTTTTTTCCCTTGCTACTCCCCTCATCATCCTTGCCACTATTTTGACCTTCTTCATGAATGCTTTGATTGTCACCTTGCATGTTTTTTTGAAGGCTTCCCTTTTCACTCTTCTCCCTACTTTCTTCAGAACTTTTAGGCTCTGTATCTTCAATGTTTTGTGATTCATCTTCATCATGTTTGCTACTGTGAGGGCTACCAATATCCTCATCAAACTGTTCAATTTCCTCATCATTTCCCTCTTCACTGTTTTCCTCTTTTTCATGGTGCTCCTCTTCATCATTGTGCTACCTTTCATCACTATGTTTTTCTTCACTTTTCTCCCTTTGACTTGGATCCTCTTCACTGTTTTGTTCTTTATTACCATGCTGCATTTCCTCACTGTGTTCTTCTTCCTCATTATGCCGCTCTTCATCACTATGCTCCTCTTCATCATGTTGTTCTTCTTCACTATGTTTTACTTCATCATGTTGTTCTTCTTCACTATGTTGTTCTTCCTCACTATGCTCTTCTTCTTGTTCAATCATGGGACATTTTAGTGGCTTAGGATTTGGCTTACTAGAAGAAGGAGAAAGATGCTGAGTGGAAGGTGAAGGAGATGCATGGGATAAAGAAACAATGGTAAAATAGGGATGTGCAATGAAAGTGTCCCAAGAGATTCCCTTCTTCTCAAGTTGATGAAGAATGAAAATTTTGATAAGGGAATGATGGAAAAGACAAGCTGGCTACTCAGATGGAGGTCTCTTTTGAGTAGTGGAAGCCATCTTTTCAATACTTCTATGGAGGAAAAAGGGGAGGTTTAACAATTAGGCTCTTGTGAAGTGCATGAGCAACCAGACATGGTAAGCATAGACCTAGCAAAACCTTCCCTCACATGTGAAATATTTCATGATTATTTTCATGAGGGGAGCATAGCTGGTCAACAGATATGAAAAAGGAAAAATGGATGGGAATGCATCTCGATGCTCTGGCTTCAAAAAGGGTTTGTACTGTTCTAAGTCTAGGTAGCTCTTCTTAAACCATTTTTCTCCGACATAAAGGATTTTGGTAGCTCTAGAAATGGATCTAGGAGAAAACCTGAAATTTAAGCCTACCAGCTGAAAATGTTTCCCTTGTAATCTCAAAGCACATAGATGTGTCAAGGGGAGATAGCTCTTCACCTCCTAAACCCTTCGAAAAAACTATAAACATTCAACTTCAGGAAAGTTAAATAGAACTAAAGGATGGGCATTTACTTCTTCAGTTGAAAAAGGTTCATACCTCTTGTGAGGGCCACTTCTGCTATCTTTCCTGGGAGAAATTTTGCTTTGGATACTCTTTACTGGCTGACCAAGACAATGGTTGATTCAAATGGTTTCTAAAATAGTGTGCCAACACCACACCTTGTCCTCTTTGCAAGTCATTGTGCTCCTTTGATGCCAACAAACAAGAACTTGTCAAATGATAACCAAAATCAATTCATCGTTGTGCTTGGGCAAAGATCTTGAAAAGATGTGTTTGTGGTTTTTTGTTGAAAAAAGGTTTCTTGTGTTTGGCATACAAAATCCTCCCCTCAAGCACTGCCCTTTTGCTGTTCACTGCCCTTTGCAAGGTAAACAAAAACACCTTTCCACTAACTCAAAGACCTTGAAAACAGACTCTGCTTTTTGAACTCTGGGGCTGCATAAAGTTTACTATCTCACAACACAAAAAGGGCCTTTTAAAATGACCAAGCCTTCACCTTCTAACCATTGTTTCACTCTGAGTTTTTAACAAACACAAGCCTTTGCAAAATCCTGTTCAGATACTTCTCAAATATTGATTTGAAGACCTCTTAAACTAACTCTGCTCCTCTATAGCAACTGTGGGCAGTCTTAACTATTTCTATAGCACAACGAAGAGCCTTCAAATTGGCATAACAAAACTCCATTTTTTACTGTTTCATCCTTTAATATCCATGACAAAAAGAGACCTTTCTCTATTTTTGAAAACCACCTATCTCTTTTAATTACTATGTTTGAGCAAAAGACTTAAACAAGGTATGTTTGTGGTTTTTGTTTGAAGAGGAATCTCTCTTTATTTTGGCACAAACCCCTTTCCCTTCAAAACCTTCTCCTTTGTTATCATTGTCTTTGAAAGGCAATTAGGGCTCTTTAATACTGATGAAAAACCTTCCTCTATTATTGTATTGATCTTTGACACCCACAGCAACAAAAAACTTTGATTTTGACCAAAGGCCCAACCTTCTTTACCACTGTTTCTTCCTTGGAAAACACGGCATCAATACCCCCTTTAAAATTCGAAATTTACCAAGAGGTAATGGAAAATACCTTGAACAATGATTATGGGCCTTGGTTGATTGATGAACAACTCTCAAAATTGTTTTTGGAAGCTTGGAGGATGAGTGGCACGTTTGCAAACAAGAGTGACACGCATATGAAGGTTGTTGGGTCGGCTTCGGGCGGTGGTGAACGAGCACACAGGTGCGCCGCGCGCCGCTACAGGCGCACCGTGCAGCAGTTCAAATGCTATGTATGTGCGCTCACAAGCGCACCACACACACCTACAGGCGCGCCGCGCAGGCTTCAAGCGCTGAAAAACCTTCAAATTTGCCCTAGAATGCATTTTCTCCAGTGAGCAGGTTAAGGAACACTTGTCTTGTGGTTTGAATTTTCACAATGGGCTTTTAAAATGGTCTCTCTACCCTTTTTATTTGAAAGAAACTTCAAATGTCTTCACATCTGTTTTGGAGGGTCTATGCCTTTTTGAAAAGGATTTTTGTTTTGTCAAAACACAAATTATTGTCTTTATAATTTCATCACTTTTAAAACATCATAAAGACCCATATTCGATCAAGTTTTATAAAAAAAATGCTGTGGCCAGCCTCTTTTTGAAGTCACCATAGACATGACCTTTTCTGAAGTAAAGAAACTTCCTTGAAAGCAAGATCTTTTTCACTATTTATTCATCAAGGAAATAACCTATCACTGTTCGTCCATTTCTATCCTTCAAAAGGAACACTGCTTAAGAGCCATATCAAAGACCGCTGAACTGTTAGGCACCTTATGACATTTTCTTTTGACTGTGGAAAAAACCTCATTTTCACTTACCAAGATTTGAACTATATCTGTTTATCAAAGATAAGGCTTTTAAAGACCCTTAATGCAATCACATATAAACAACAGAGTTTGTTTCTTATGTACATAAAAAGGTCTGGTCTATGACTGTGGTAAGTCTCATTTCTTTGAATGGTGTCTTGAACTTGAATCATGGTGTCATAGCTTTCCTCATACATACTGTCTCTGTGTATTCATTTTCAAAGGTCTTTTTCAGAAGTAAGGCTAGTCTATC